>JAWPHD010010222.1:0-95930 GCA_037043455.1 Cyrtodaria siliqua | reverse complement strand
ATCAACCGTCATGCATTGTGTGTATATATACGCCAGTAGGTGGTATCAACCGTCATGCATTGTGTAGTATATACGCAGTTGATTATATTGTCTCATAAATCTTATGAACTAATAACATCAAAGTGTAATGTTTGCACAGTTTTAGTGTCTGTACTTACTATTTTTTAGCTCACCTGAGCCGAAGGCTCAAAGGTGAGCTATTGGGATCACTCTTCGTCCGTCGTCCGTCGTCGTCCGTCGTCGTCCAGTCGTTAACTTTTGCTTCAAACGACTTCTCCTCAGAAACCGCGTGGCCAAATTTGACCAACTTCATGTGTATGATCTTAGATGAATGCTTTTTAGATTGTTAAATTAGGTCAGCGCGAAAATCCAAGATGGCCACCATTACCATATATGGTCGAAACCTTAAAAATCTTCTTCTCAGAACAGCTGGACAGATTTCAACAGTTTTTCTTTTAAAATGATCGCCAACGCCTCGACTATCAAGTTTGTTCAAATGAAGTCCCCGGGGTCAAAAATGACCATGCCCCGGGGGTCCAAAGTTTGTATATTGAGATTTTGCATGTTTTTCGTATAGACATTTAGGAAAACAACTTAAAAAATCTTCTTCTCTGAAACCACAAGGCACAGAGGTCTCATGTATTACATGTAGCATCAGCTTATGGTCCTCTACTAAGTTTGTTCAAATAGTGACTCCTGGGGTCAAATTTATTTCCCGCCCGCCGGGGTCGCAGTTTTACATAGACTTACATAATAGTATATTTTTTAAAAATCTTCTTCTCGGAAACTGCAAGAGCCAGAGGTTTAATATTTTGCATTTGCTATAAGCTTATGGTCCTCTACCAAGTTTGTTCAAATGGTGACCCAGGGGTCACATTCGGCCCCGCCCGAGGGTCACAGTTTTACATAGGCTTTTATAGGGAAATAACTGAAAAAAATCTTCTTCTCTGGAACCACATGGCACGGAGCTCTCATGTTTACATGTAGCATCAGCTTATGGTCCTCTACTTAGTTTTTTTAATGGTGACCCCTAGGGTCAATTTGTCCCCCGCCCCGGGGTCGTGCACAGGTTTTACATAGGCTTAATTATAGAAACAAAGATTAAAAAATCTTCTCGGAAACTACAAAAGCCAGAGGTTTGATATTTTGCATTTACTATAAGCTTATGGTCCTGTTACCAAGTTTGTTCTAATGGTGACTCCTCGAGTGTCACATTTGGCCCCGCCCCAAGGGTCACATGTTTTTACATAGACATGTATAGGAAAAAACTTAAAAAAATTGTTCTCTGAAACTGCAAGAAGCCAGAGGTTTAATATTTTGCTTTTGCTATAAGCTCATGTCCTCTACCCAATTTTGTTCAAAATGGTGACCCTGGTCACTTTTGCCCCGCTCCGGGTGTCACAGTTTTACATAGGTCCTGTATAGGGAATAACTGAAAAAAATCTTCTTCTCTGGAACTGCAAGAGCCAGAGGTTAAATATTTTGAATTTTGCTATAAGACTCATGGTCCTCTACCAATTTTGTGCAAATGGTGACCCTGGGTCACATTTGGCCCCGCCCCGGGGTTCGACAGTTTTACATAGGCCTGTATATGGAAAAACTGAAAAAAATCTTCTTCTCTAGAACTGCAAGAGCCAGAGTTTAATACTTTGCATTTGCTATAAGCTTATGGTCCTCTACCAAGTTTGTTCAAATGGTGGCCTGGTGTCAAACTTGGCCGTGCCCCAGGGGTCACAGTTTTATTTAGACATATATATAGGAAAAAAACAATCTCTCTGAAACTGCAAGAGCCAGAGGTTTAATATTTTGCATTTACTATTAGATTATGGTCCTCTACCAAGTTTGTTCAAATGGTGGCCCTGGGGTAAAATTTGACCCCACTCCGTGGGTCACAAGTTTTACATAGACTTATATAGGAAACACAATAAAGTTTTCTCTCTGGAACTAAAAGAGCCAGAGGTTTAATATTTTGCATTTACTATACTCTTTTGGTCCTTTACCAAGTTTGTTCAAATGGTGACCCTGGGTTCACATTTGGCCCCGCCCCAGGGTTCACGTTTTACATAGACTTGTATAGGGAAAAACTTAAAAAATGATCTTCTCTAAAACCACAAAGCACACAGCTCTCATTTGTTACATGTAGCCCTGGGGTCGACATTTGGCTCTGCCCAAGGTGTTACTCTCTAGCACCTTCATTTTATATTTGATCTTTACCAAACTTTGTCAGTGTCTTAAACTGTCTATATCAATGTTGTTATACACAACAGAGCCCACATTTTTTGAACAATCTTAACCAAACTTGCACAGATTGTATATGACCATAAGATTTCGAAGAAGTTCGATAATGTGCCAGTACTCAGGTGATCGCTTTAGGGCCATCTTGGCCCTCTTGTATTGGTTCAAATTAACTCAGTGAGCGATATAGGGCCATCATGGCCCTCTTGTTGTTGACTAGTGGGTACAATAAAACAAAAGGTTTAAAGACAATTTAATGTATCTTCTATTTATTATCCAAACTTCCAAGTACGAGGGTCATTTCAATAAGTTCTGTCACTAACGCGTTTTAAACAATTATGTGCTCATTGTGATTGTTGATGTTTGGTATTAAATGAAAGAAACTTTCAATACCATTCCATTGATGGTAAAATGAATGCTGTATCTTTTGTGTGACGAAAGTTATGGAACATTTTATACACATCACTTATACATACTGAGGCATTTTCGTCCTGAGTTTTTTCAGGTATGTAAATTGTTACTTTTTTAAATGCCTGTTTCCGTTTATGTACTTGTCGAAGACCTTTGAAATTTCTCATACATCACCAGTTATATCTGTGCTTTACAAGATTTGGAATTTAAGCATGGTAGATGAAAAGGCATTGTCTTAGAAATTAACATTTTAAGTTAAGGTGTAAAATTAATTTAATGATAAATGGACATTAAATGGAAGGGCAGTCTTCTGAAATAGCGTTTTTGGGTGATCAATATTTTCACTAAACATTGTACAAAATTCTACAATAATGTGCTGAATATGAAATTTAAACACTGAAGGACTAGGATTTGTAAAAAAATATGAAAACATATTAATACTATGAGAATAATTATGACATTTAAAAAATACTATAACATTTCCGTAAACAAAATGAAGAAAATCAGTGTTATTTCTGCTCAAATTAAGAGATATGCATTCACTCATATCTGGTTTGCAGCAAGACCTTTCCGAATTCTCAACAATCATTTTCGTAGATTATGGGCGAATAACAACAGATGGCGTACAAGAAAATTTAAAAGCATAGAATTATTCAAATAATTTTTACAACGTTTTGTAACAAGGACATTTTCAGAGATGCCAGTATCCAAAAGCTGTGGTAGGTGGAGGTAATTCAGGGGTATAAATAACCGGATTTTTTTCATTTTTGTTGTGGAATTTAAGAGAGAGAACCCAGTAGTACTATAAATACACTACTTTATCTCAGTGTAATATCCAGTTCAAAGCATATATGCCTAGTGACAGAACTTTTTGAAGCACCCTCGTATAGCATACCAGGGTTCTCAATAGACTTTAAAAGTCGAGAGTCATAATATGACCCTTGACTCAAAAATCCCAAGAGTCAAAATTGAAATGTCAAAAGTGAAATGTAAATCAAACAAATCAAAGCGTCATTTTATAAAACATCCTTTAATAACTTTAATTTTAGTGAATTTTGTAAATATTTTATTGCCAAGAAAGGTGTGCAAGGATATGCATTTGAACTTAAAAAACTACTATTCCATTTTACAATAATGAGTCATTATGTCAAAGATTCAAAGTTATGTAAGGCTGTTTAATAAATTGGGGTCCACATTTGTTAATATTATAAGTTATTGGTGTTATTATATGTTATAAGTTATTGGTGTTATTATAACACAATCTCTCTTATTTTCTGCTTCTTCGGGGTCAGACAGTGCACCCTCAGACAGTGCATCCCCATCAGGCCGTTTCGTAGACTGCGTTGACATAAACGAAAATATACTTCTTTGCGCCATTTGTGTATTGAACATACATAAATTAATAAAGTCCGTTACTCGATAGCACAAAAATAGTATATAAACATAAAATATCACAATGCGTAATGTCCGGTAAGTTAACCGGTAAACCTAGGTTAAAAAACGCTCTGTTTCTGTACATTTCGCCGATTTATAAATATTTAAACTATCCTCATTAAAATTATATTTCTTTGTTCTTTAAAACGTGCGTAAAACAAAATTAACAAACAACAAACACAAATAAACAAGCAACAAACACAAATAAAGTCAATTTTATTTTTGCCGATTTTATCTTTTCACATATTTGACCGCTAGCATTTGTTTTATCTCAGTTCAGTCTAATTAAGCGGTAATCAATCGGAAGCCGGAAGCAATCAATTGCACAGTTAATCCAATCAAGTCATAATAGTCTCCACCTGCAAAAAGCATCATAAACTTCAAGATAATCGTTAAATCATTAACACAATAGAAGCGATTAGATTACACAGTGACACCATTTACAGACAGGTTATTTCTGCCTCTGTGCCACAAGCTGCAAATTTGATTGGTCGAGAGGCGATCAAGGTGACAGGCAAGGTGTCAATCACTGTTATGCAGCGCGTGCTCATTGTTGTGATGTTTGGACTATCCAAAATAGTTACATGTGTATTGGATGATGCTTGGAAGCAAAAACATGCGCGTCATAAAAACACACAGGTGGTAAATTAGCTGTGTCAGAATTGGATCAAATTGAATTTCCATGTGTCAAAACACGTGTGTACGCGCCTATTGAGATCCCTGAGCATACTCCATAGCCTTTTTAATTAAACAGAATATACACCATATATTATGTAGGCATCACCTGAGTTAAAATCGCGTCAACATTGGCTTTTTATTTTTATAATTAATAATAATATTTCAAAATGGCCATTGTGAGCACTGCCAATCTACTGGCTTTGTAAGAGAGCCCTATAATTATCCTATTATTATTTAGGAATTAATAAATAAAATTAATAGATTGTAATAAAGTCTGCAATTAAATGTTTCAATCCCATATCGAGAAAATCATGTTAACCTATGTTCTACATTGTATCCCGTGAACACTGTGCTTATGTTTAAATGGGTAGCTTGCAGGGCCAAATGGTTTATTAAGCATATCGAAGACATCCAACAACAACTTTGATCGTAAGTTAAAATTTAACACCACCCACTGTTTTCCTGCGAAGCATTCAAGTAAAAATAACATGTTGAATAACTGCAGAAAACGTAAGCAAGTGAAATTCCATCTATTTTTACAGTATAAAATATAGAAAAGAATTTAAAAGTTTGACTTATTGTGAATTGTTTAATAAAACAAGTCCCAGGTATTCTGTATAACAATCAGATGTCAGTAATGGCTAAAAAGTTTACATGCAACAGAAGGAGTTGTTTCAATTAATGCCTGAGGACATCGGGTCATTAATATACACATAAATAAAATATATGGCTTTAAGAAGTTAAATGCAGCTTTTTTTTAAATTTTATTATGAAACGAGCCTATTTTATAATTTTATACACTATTAATATGGTTAAAGGGACACTGTCCGTAAGTAAGCAGATATTGAGCATAACCAAATAACTGGCTGACTTTTATTCAGTGAAATGTATACATGAAAACATGAGGATAGACCCTAATAAGTATGTATGAATACATTCGTGAGTTTTAAAAAAAAAAAGTTTTAATTATTATATGTAAATAAAGTGGGACCCACAATATTTACCTTTTCTGCGATCACGTGACTTCCATTAGCGCGTTAGGTTTTCACCACAGTATGTATTGCGAAAGATGTATAGCCCGCTTAGCTCAGACGGTAGCGTTGTCGACCACTTTACTCTCACGCACACTATTATTACGGCGAGTGTAATTTTAGTTTGGGCTGCGAGTTCAAATGCACAAAGCGGATTTACTTTTTTTTGTACCGCGATTGAATTCCGTTAAACAATCTTGCTTTTAATTAGTAAATATTCAATAATGTTTAGTGTGTAATGTTTGCTAACATAATTATTGTGTGTTTTATAAGCTAAAAGTTACGGACAGTGTCCCTTTAAGGAAAACATTTTTTTTTTATTATACTTAAAGATGACTGGCCACCCTTTCTGTAGTATTATCTGGCAAATTTAAAGGGAATGTAGCAACACAGCCAAACCAACTTTATTATTGAGAGTTTTGAAATACTTGAATAAGGGTGAAAATCGGATGATAAACAAAGAAGATAATTTATGATCATTTGAAGTTTCTGTTGAAACGGATATGGAAATACTTGAACAAGGGTGAAAGAATTATCAAAATCGGATGATAAACAAAGAATATATGATCACACACACACTCATTTGAAGTTTCTGTTAAAACGGATATGGAAGTGGCCATCTTGAGAGCTATGACATCACGGTTCTACATGACCATATATGGAATATGTATAAATATGAAAATTTACTGATTTATAAGGGAAAAATGACAGCAACTGTATGAAAAATATGTAATATTTAATAGCATTAATGATTTATATCACCAATGAAAAAAAATCATTCATTTGCAGCGATTTTCTCCGTTTTAACTGATATTTTTTCAATATTTCATATATGGTCATGTGGAACTATAACGTCATAGTTCTAAAAATGGCGGCTCCCATATTAGTTTTAGAACAACCTTTAAATGGTCATATCTTTTTTGTTTATCATCCGATTCTGATAATTCTTTCACCTTTTTCCAAGTTTTTCAGAACGTCTTAAACATCATATGAACATTTCTTGATAGTCTCGGAGAGAAACATATATGGAAA
This sequence comes from Cyrtodaria siliqua, assembly GCA_037043455.1. Classification (NCBI taxonomy): domain Eukaryota; kingdom Metazoa; phylum Mollusca; class Bivalvia; order Adapedonta; family Hiatellidae; genus Cyrtodaria; species Cyrtodaria siliqua. The sequence goes on along the minus strand of JAWPHD010010222.1, from coordinate 89,109 downwards.
AAACCTGTACTAAGTTGTATGTAAAAATAAGTATTATTTGCACAATGTGGATACTTACTTTTACCACTGCCTGACTGCACAGGGAAATGAGGTAAATCTGAATTGTATAGCTGCACAACTATTGCCACATAATTGATAAATACATTTACCCGTTCAAAGTTTTCTACTTCATCAAATAAAATCTTATTCTCGCTTTTCACAGATATTGCAATGTGTGAATTGTAATTAATTATTGTTGTGTATTGATTTCGATTTAAATAAACATAAACATGTTCATGAAGCAAAACATGGCCGGAGAACTTTAAAACTGTGTTTAATCAGATAGCGTATCTATCAAAGGGGATAACGTTTCTCATGAATGGGACACAAGTCATTCATGAGAAACACAGCAGTAATGTGATATACACTCATAGAAATCCTAAACCAGGAAGTATTGCTAGGTGTATTATCCTGGGTTGGCAAACATACATTAAATGCTGTATTATTATACACCTGTTACAGTTATACCATATACCCTGTTTAAATAAGTCCAGGGGCATTGCATTTTACAAAAGGGGGTGTTGGGGTTGGGGAGGGAGTGGTGTGGGGAGGGGGCAGGTAGATTTTATGCAGACATGAAAATTTGTACTTTATATTATACATAAATAAATATAGATAGACATACATGTATTATACCTCTGAAATACCTGGGGGAAGGTATTTTCTTAACTAGACCTCAAGTTGGCAAGTATATTTTCTCTAAACAAGATCGTAAGTCAGGCTACTGGCAGGTATGTTTTCTCTAAACTAGATCATATATCAGGTTACAGCCAAGTGTATTTTCTCTAAACTAGATCATGTCAGGGTACTGGCAGTTATATTTTCTCTAAACTAGATCATAAGTCAGGCGGATGGCAAGTGTATTTTCTCTAAACTAGATCATAAGTCAATTTAATGGCAGATACATGTATATATTATCTCTAAACTAGATAAGTCGAGCTGCTGACATGTATATTTTCTCTAAACTAGATGATAAGTCAGAGGCTGCCAGGCAAGTGTATTTTCTGTAAAGTAGATCTTAAGTCGGGCGGATGGCAAGTGTATTTTCTCTAAACTAGATGATAAGTCAGGCTACTGACTGGTATATTTTCTCTAAACTAGATCATAAGTCTGTTGACAAGTGTATTTTCTCTACAATAGATCATAAGTAAATTTAATGGCAGATACATGTATATATTATCTCTAAACTAGATAAGTCGAGTTGCTGACAGGTATATTTTCTCTAACCTAGATGATAAGTCTGGGTCTGCCAGGCAAGTGTATTTTCTGTAAAGTAGGTCGTAAGTCAGGCTACTGGCAAGTATATTTCTCTAAAATAGATCATAAGTCAGGCGGATGGCAAGTGTATTTTCTTTAAACTAGATGGTAAGTCAGGCTACTGGCAGGTGTATTGTAAGTAATGTATAAAAAGATTAACCCTCACACCTTTTATGGTATCCTTAAAACTTGACAGCATATGCTAATTATGATTAGGCCTGAAAAAAATGGGGGTAGGTAGGTCGGATTTTTATTTTTTTATTTTTTGGTAAGACCTCATGCAGTACCAGACTGAGTGTGTTTCAAATTATATATAACAGCACTGTCAGAATTAAAGACTTTTAGTTGACTGTTGCATAAAAACAATAGACGTTTGTGTTGTGTTTCTTTGGTACACATAGAGAGCTGCAGATACGGGTACTCTGTCGTCATAAAATATAAAGGAATAAGGGAAAACTCCCAAATTCATACCCCAAATCGTCTTGGTGTAGCTGTCGAGTGCATTGCGGTCTACAGTAGCTTAGTAATCAACACGCGATATTCGCAATAGGTCGATCTGCTTCTCGCTAGTACGCTCAATTTTGATTGGAAGTTTAAAAATAGTATATTTTCATCCATTGAAATCTTCCGAATCATAGAACATCCATCATCTATCTTAGTTTTAAAATAATATTTAACCTTTCAAACAAACATAATATTTGTAAGAATCAAGCTTATGTTAGACGAAATATGCTGTGGAAAAAACCCAACATGGGTGCAAATAGCAAACATTCTGTGTAATCCGCGAATGTGTGTTGCAGGTAAAACGCGAATATAACACAATATTCAATCAATTTTGAATTCATTTCTTCGCAACAAATAAATTAAAACAGTTATCTTCAGATTTATGTACGTTTTTGACTTTGTATGCTTGATTCTGATGAGAAAAACGAACTTCAAATCGACAACTTTCAGTGCCGGAAATGGTCATTGCTTAGCGGGTTAAGGGTTAAAAAAAGAAAACAACTAGAAGTTCAGTGATGCTTTTGGCAACTTTTTACACTTGCAGAACTTATTGACATCAAACACAAATCATTTATAATGGCTGTTTTAATCTAAATATTCAGTTTTGACAAGTTGGTTTTGAGATTTATGCCGTTTTAATAAATATTGTTCCCCGTTTGAATCACCTAAAAAATGGTAGATCTACATGAATTTACTTCCTATATTAAATGAGCTGTCAAGGAGCTTAATTACGAAATATGTTGATTGTCATTTCTCGACTATTATTATTGACAGCTGGTGACATTCAACAACACATTTTTACAGGTCCTTAGAATCTCTTGATCAAGGTGATTGTTTCCCTTGTAATAAGAAGTGTATCTTAAGATAAAAATCCTACATTATTTGTATAATGATGAGACTGACATGACTGGTTTATGGATAGCTTGACTTATGCGTTCAGGGCTGACCTAGGTCATATTAATTTTAGCACAAATCTTAAAGTTTGTTACCATAGTAGTTTATGTTCATGATGTACTGTAATGTTAGATGTACACTAAACCAAATTGCTAAGTTACCTACATGTACCTAAGAATATGTCAATAATATTCTCATTGTTTTGTGTATTTTGAGCTTGATTAGAGATACGGTTAAACTGTAAAATAACGAGTGTAAATCGTCTGCTCTGATTGCATGAACATATTTTAAAACTTTTAAGTCAATGTGTTTTCCTAGAAATAAGTTAGAACATTTAGGATTTTATTAAGTACTTCGAATTAGTGAATCTTTCGATGTTCCAAAGACACATTGACTTAAAAGTTTTAAAATATGTTCATGCAATCAGAGCAGACGATTTGAATATTGTTTGAAATTCAAGTAACTGCAACATTAAATATTTCGAAAATACTGGATAATCTTAAATTATTTTTAATAGACGGAGAATCTGCGATAAATGGGTCAATTTTTTAATGTTTTTTTCTATTATTTCATACCATTTTTAAGAATTTTATATCTTTAAGCGATCTTTGACTCATGTTATGTGTTTTATCAGCACATTTCATGTTTTCATATAAAGGGAGGGTAACTCTCAAAAGATGTAACAATTTAAACAAAAAATAAATGTTTTACAAACTATGGGTCAAAACAAAATCTATTTAAAATAAGAAAATTAGTTAAGATACTAAAGTTGGTAATTAGGAATTTTGTTCAGTGTACTTTCACTTTATGGAAGTAATTCAAGCATGTAAAAGGATCGTACAAATCTTTTTTGAAACAGTCTATTAAATTGTTTTAGAATCATTTTATATTTAGAATTTTGTGATTCTTGGTTTCAACATTACGTGGTCTGAGTATTAACTTGCATACCCCATCCAACCCCTTCTTCAAGAAGCGAAAACGGGGTTGACTGGGGTATGAATTAAAACTTTAGTTTCGGCTCAACAAGTTTGCATATTGTAAAATTATAACAGTTAATAGTTATTTTTCAACAGGTTATCACATTTTTTTTAGGAAAAATGTTTTTAAACATGTTTTATAGTCAAAATATCAGTTAAACAATCCTGCTAATATAAGTTTTCCCATCGCTTAAGCCTTAATGAAATTAAGGTGGGACCACGTAATGAGAAACTCATAAAGTTCTCAATACAAACAGTATTAATCTGTTTCTCACAGCAATTTAAAGACTCACTGAGTTGCATTATAAAAGCATGATTGTGCTGTCATAATACCAGGATGTGATGTCATAAAACCAGAAAGTGATGTTATGATAGAAACAACCAAATGAAAATATGAATGAAGCATTCTTATTGCCATGGTTCAATGACACAATTTGACCAGTGAAATCAGTTAATTTAGCAAGGTGGATACACTCAAATCGCTCTCAGAATTGAATTGATTGAGTTCGTACTTGACATTGAGCAATGTCAGGTTCTTAAAATCCAGAATCACAAAATGCTAATAATAAAATAATTCTAAAATGATATAATAGACTGTTTTGAGACCTTTTGATAGAAAGAGTACAGCCCTGGGATGGTGGTGGGTGGATACTGGGGATGTGGTGCGGATATAAATAATATCTGTTCAACAATAATTGGTTGAACTATCTGACAGTGAAACTGTAGAATCAATTTAATACTTAGAAACACATCTGTAAATATTGTCATGCCAGGTTCATACAAAAATGAATGGATAGAATGATGTAGCATTGTCTGTCTGATCTGTTTCTATACTTTCTTGAAACATAAGAGGGTCCTTGTTTCTAGCTTGCGGCTAAATTGGTCACATTTTTTCTAGCCCTGTGATGATTAAAACTAATTTTAGTGAAATATGAATGATAATAAATGTTTTAAAATTCTTTGCATGCAGTCATGTGTGAAATAAAAGTAAACATACTAATTATGCACAATGGCAGAATAAATGTTTGATATTGATGTATTATGTTATAAAAGCTATGTTGTATGTACAATTAAATGTAACATTGTTTTTTAGAAATTGGTTGTGAAGCCCGACCAGCTTATCAAGAGACGAGGGAAGCTTGGCCTCATCAAGGCTGGCACCGACCTCGACGGAGTTAAACAATGGCTCAACAACAAACTAGGCAAAGATTTCCAAGTATGTACATATTTATATATTTGCTTGTGCGGCAAAGATATTGATACCAAAAGATATATTTATGTATATTTAGTTACATTTATGCTTCTTCCTTTTTATGCTCCCCGAAATATTCGGGGGAGCATATTATAGTTGCCGCTTTGTCCGTCCGTCCGTCACATTTTTGTCTGGAGCATAACTTCAAAACTACTGATGGGACTACAATAAAACTTCACATAATGATAGAGGGCAATGAGAGGAAGTGCAGCATGCAAGAACAATAACTCTGTCTTCATTCAAATTAAGAGTTATTGCCCTTAGTAATTTTATACTTAGAATTTTTGTCCAGAGCATAACTTCAAAACTACTGAGGGGACTGCAATGAAACTTCACACAATAATAGTGGTCAATGAGAGGAAGTGCAGAATGCAAGAACCACAACTCTGTCATCATTCAAATTAGAGTTATTGCCTTGTAATTTTATACTTGGAATTCTTGTCCGGACCATAACTTCAAAACTACTGATGGGACTGCAAATTGAAAACTATTGAGTGATACCAGGTCATTTGATAAGTTGATGATACATTTCGGGGAGCATCCTTCTGTTCTACCGATTTTCTTGTGTTATTGTATTTTTTGCTGGAAATTGAAACTAAATAGAACTTAATATGGTTCACTACAGCAGCCTGGTTTCAAATTAAAGAGAATATAATATTCTAGATGCATTGGTATTGATAAATTTTCCTGTCCTAGATATAGGCATGATTTTGCCTTGTGACATTTTTGATAAGAATAAAGTCATAATTATATGAATTAAAGTACACACCCTACCAAACTCTGATACAAACAACCTTGAAAGGAAAGTTTTAGATAATTTATCAGTCATTTAAGTTCAAGGACAAATGGAATGAAATGAAGTTTGAGATAATTTATAAAATCATTTGAGTTCAAGGACATTTCATGTATCATCATCATGGTAGGTGAGATAATGAATTTAAACTGGTTAGTGTATCATGATTATGACAGTTAACTGATGTGTGCATGGTGTTCTCTAAATACTTGTTGTAACACAATACTTTGACATGTTGGACAACCTTTACTTGGAGAAATAGATAACAATACATCTGATATTACAAACTGTAGTGTAACGTAGTGTAAAAGTGAGTTTTCATTCATATCAATTTAGTATCATTCCATTTGTACTAGTCAAACCTTTATTAAAAAAACACACTCAAGGGTACAGCAATCAGGGCTTTATCTAGGTCCCATGGGGCCGAAAAATGGTGTAGTTTTTCTCAATTGAAAAAATGCCCAATTTCATAAAAAAACATATTTTGTTTGTTTACATGTATGTTGTACTGATACATCCCTTATGTTTCATAATTATCAATATTTATCACATAACTTATGGTGTGGGAGTGGAATAATACCATTTTATATTTTCGATATACCACTAGTTATATAAGTATGCAAATTAAATGAGCCTAAGTTAGTATGCGCTGTCAAAAAAAATCGATAATGACTATGATCCAATTCCCACGGTTTGTGTCGGTTTCGCGTGTTAAAGCGACAGGCAAAATGCAATAAAAGTCGTTATGTGAATTATGTGATAAATAGAATCTAAAATTCGTTCTCATTCATTATTGAATTTATTAAACTCGTTAGAAAAAATGATATAATGCTCGGCAAGAATGATTTGCATTTTTAAAAAACAAAAATGCAAACTGAATGCAAACAGAGCGAAATGCAAATGGAATGCATTTTTGGTGTACTTGAACGCAACTGGGTCTGTACTAATGGTCAGAAATATAAGTTTATGTAAGTATTTTTTAAACTCCTCTTATTGCTTATGGTGGTGATTCCCATTACTTGCCAGGTCACAGGTTTTATTTAGACTTCTTTTTGTAATTAATAGAAAACATTGAATTATGTGATTTTCCGAACATTTTACATTTTACTCTGTTCATAGAAAAGGCTATCGCCAAAGACAACGTTCAAACGTTTCATAATATATCTCTTAATCTTCGGGCAACTTGCTGAGGGCTAGATTATACTTTCCGGCAATTAAATCAAGAATGGACTGGAATTCATCAACCATTCTTCAAACTATTCTTAGACTGGCGTGGCGCAGTCGGTAGCGTGGCGGATTTGTAACCGGAGGCCCCAGGTTCAATCCTCCATGGTGCCACTGAGTTCCGTCGGTGTGTTCTTGGGCAAGACACTTTCCCTAAGCCACGTCCGTGAGATGGGGACGTAAACCGGGCGGTCCCGTGTATCGGTCTATCCTCCGAGCACGTTAAAGAACCATAGGAATCTATTCGATAATAAAAGTAGGGTAGGTTACCGGATTCCTATGTATCCTTCCCCTCTCTCTGGGGCGGCTCTAAATAACCTATACTGTGTTGATGAGCCATTAAACAACATTCAATTCAAGTACTCAAATTACGTTCACACAGATATTCCCATGGCCTTCAAAGATAAACAATTATGAAGTTGCTAGTTATTAGTATTAATCATATTTATCATGCAGATGTGCACTTTTCTGCCCAATAAAGGAATGACCTATTAAATTTTGCTTTATTAGCCACTGACCAATAGAGCAAATCAATGCGGAATCCCTCGGCATTTATTGTACGTAACGTTATCTGACGTCATGCACGTAACGTTGCCTGACGTCACGAAACAAACTAAAAACAACAACATGGCGGCGTCCTGGATAAGCATAACATTCGGAGAAATAGGTAATAATAGTAATTCATACAGAAAATGTGGATAATCTACATGATAAATAGAATATTATGTCAGTGCCTTTTACTATCAAGTTTATTAGGCTCAGCATGAAAACGAAGAATGGCTCGGCAGAGCCTCACCATTCTTCGTTTCTAAGCCTCGCCTAATAAACTCGATAGTAAAAGGCACTGACATAATATTCTCTTTTTATACATAGCAGCTTATCCTTTAAATTTACTGAAATATGTGTTATTGAAATTTGCATACTTTGGCTGAAGTCTTAAGAATATATTATCTCCAGAATGGTTGGTGAATTTAAGATTGGCCTGGAATGCACCGCAACCATTCTTCAAATTATTCTTAGACTTGAGCTGAAGTTCTCAAATTTCGTTCACAGATAAGTAACCATGACCTACAAAGATCAACAACCGAATGAAGTTGCTATTTATTAGTATTTATCCTGTTTATACATAGCAGCTTGTTATGAACATTTATACTTTAAACTTATAGAAATGTTTATGATTGAAATCTACATATTTAGGCTTCAGTCTAAGAATAATATCAAGAATGGTAGGTGAGCTCCAGGCCAGGCCATCACTAAGGCTTAGCTATAGACATGATAGATAATATAGCAGTTGAACACTGATTTTGGATAATAGCCATACTTGGATTTCTGTGTTCATTTTCTTAAGCCATGGAATCATATCAGAACTTTTATTGATTCTGTCTGTGAGATTTCATGCTGTTCTGGTGGGAATGTCTTATAGTCCTAGTCAATAAAGACAGTTTGTGATAAAGGCTCTTGATTAGCTAATTCTCCAGGGAGAAGTACATAAGTGGTACAATAGCATGTTAAACTGATAGATTTGTTGCTTGTTAGTAAGATTCGTTCTTGTTAGGGTATTGTCATATTAAGACATTTACTTTAAACTGAGCGTCTCCGCGGCCAAATGGTTAGCGACGTTGCATTGTAAAGCTTTCTCTCACTGCTGTGGGTTCGAATCCCACTGGGAGCTCGACTTGTAAGTGAGGAAGCGTAGATTCTTGCAGATGACTGGAGGGTACAGTACTGGTTCTACCCAGGAAAAGTGGGTGGTCTGCCTCCACATCAAAAAAAATGAAGAAAAAAACCCGTCGTATATAACCTTGCATGCGTTGAAAATGACGTAAAACTCCATACAAACAAACAAAATTACTTCAAACTGAACAAACAAAAAAGTATTATAATTGTTGGTGTTAGATCCTGCAGTGAAGTATGAAGTACCGAGTGTTCTAAGGCACTCCAATGGTTGCTAGTTCATCCATATATGTTTAACCCTTAGCCTGCTAAGGGCGACTAAAATAGCCTTTGCGTCCATTGTAAACCCAGATCAGCCTGCGAGTAACTCGCAGGGTGCTGTGAGATCAGGGTTTTACAATGTCCAGCTGCTGATCAGTCATTTTCCCCAAAACATCCCTTTGTCACATAAATGGAATGGTCTTAATTCAAAGAAAAAACAGTCCACTATATATATGTAGCCGGTTAAGGGTTAAGTCAGCAGAATATGCTTATAAAAACTGAAACTGTTGACAAAGTTTTTGAAATTCTAATGACTTAAGGAATTACATAGTCCAATAGAATACCGAATCCCTAATAAACGTCCCTCCCCTAATAAATGCCCCCCCAACCCCCCACTCCCCAGTTTTTTCAGAAATATTTGTTTAAAACTTACCAAAAGGTGCAAGTTAATCTGTTTCATTCACATGGTATACCATGAACACTGCGCTTATGCATAAAACAGGAAGCTTGCTTTGCCAAGAGACATGTATTATGCACATAACAGTCAGAGGTCAACAATGTCTGAACATGTTTCATACCTTTTTATAATAGGAAATATTTAAAATGATCTTTTTCAGTTATTGCCTGGGGATATTGAGTGTGTAATGCTAATTCGACAGTACTTAATAATGCAACACAAAGTCTGTATCGGCTCCATTAGGGTTGAAAATAAACTTATTTTAGCTTTATAAATTTTCAGTTGAATAAAGCTTACATGAGTGCTAGAGGGTTTGGGCGGTGTTTCACTGACCATTACTTCTAACGAACAAACTGAGTCTGCATTGTGTTATTCACTGGTTTGACAGTTTTCAAGGGCACTAATTATTATTCAGAATATATCTCACTGAGGAACACCTTTGTGTCATAAACACACGTTCTAGTTTTCGAATCAACATAGAAAAGAAGTGACTGACCAGGACCAGATCCAGGGGGTGGTGGGAGACCTGAGGTGTATGTTCACTGTAAATTTAAATATAAGGAACAATTGATGGTTAATTATCACTGTGAAAAACAACTGTTTTGCATGCCTTAAAATAGTAAATGTACTTGCACCATCTAAAATAAGGGTAATTATTCACACTCTCTAATTTAAACCTGTACTCTATAAAATAAGGGTAATTATTCTTACTCTTTAATTAACCTGTGGTCTCTAAATCAAGGGTAATTATTCGCACTCTCTAATTAACCTGTACTCTCTAAAATAAGGGTAATTATTCATACTCTTTAATTAACCTGTAGTCTCTAAAATAAGGGTAATTATTCACACTCTCTAATTAACCTGTACTCTCTAAAATAAGGGTAATTATTCGTACTCTTTAATTAACCTGTAGTCTCTAAAATAAGGGTAATTATTCGCACTCTCTAATTAACCTGTACTCTCTAAAATAAGGGTAATTATTCATACTCTTTAATTAACCTGTACTCTCTAAAATAAGGGTAATTATTCATACTCTTTAATTAACCTGTACTCTCTAAAATAAGGGTAATTATTCGCACTCTCTAATTAACCTGTACTCTCTAAAATAAGGGTAATTATTTGCACACTGTAATTAACATGTACTCTCTAAAATAAGAGCTGCAAGTACTGCATTTTGTGCTTCAAATAATGCCATCATTATTAAATTCATTATTTTATATCTTCTCCTGTATATGTCTGATCCATTGCTCTATTGATACAGTGTACAATCTATATAGTTACCCCATCCATAAAGCCGTATAATGGTATTTTGGCTGGGAACACACTGGTGTGGTTACAGAATCAATTAATGGTCCCTCATAAACTTGCACATTCAATTTTAGATTGTGTATGAAACTGATTAATTTGATGTCTTGAGAGATATGTTCTGCCTTGTTCAGTTGGGTGTTTTTTAACCTTGAAGCAATTTTGTGACTTTGATTATTACACTGATAGAATGATATGGCTGTGAGAATCACACTATGACTTGTGGTTTTATATTCTGTACTTTCCATAGAGCTGTGCCCCAGTGAAAATGTACACTGAAATTTTACTGAAATTTAAGTGAAATTTCACTGAAATAACAGTGAAATTTCACTGAAAGAATTGGGCAAAATAACAGTGAAATTTCACTGAAATTTCGGTGAGATTTCACTGAAATTTCGGTGAGATTTCACTGAAATTTCGGTGAGATTTCACTAAATTTCACTGAAAGAATTGGGCAAAATAAAAGTGAAATCTCAGTGAATTTCACCAAAAATTCACTAAAATTTCGGTGAAATTTCACTAAAATTTTGGTGAAATTTCACTGAAAGAATTGGGCAAAATATAAGTGATTTTCAGTGAAATTTTGGTGAAATTTCACCTGAATTGGTAAAAATAACAGTGAAATCTCAGTGAAATTTCACCAAAATTTCACTGACATTTCATTGAAAATACAACAGTTCAAGAACAATTCTTAAATTTATAATGTTCGATCTACATCACTTAGAAGACCTACATGATCATACTTGGTGAAATCTTGCATATGATACTGAATCAAATAATATCTGCAGTGCTGAAAACCATTTTTCTAGCAACAAAAAAAAACAAAGTCAAATCCGCGAAAACATATGACAATAGGGATTTGGCTTTAAAATACAGTGTCCACTGTCTACATTTAGAAATTTCCTCTTTCAAATACAACTATTACCTGTATAAGATGCTTTGATACAATAAGTAATGTAAGTATAGTCACAAAACACTTACTTTTAATCATTAAATGGTGCAAGGAAAAACTATAGTTGTTTCAATTTCCAGTCAGAAATTCAAAAGGGTGTCATTTTTATTTGCACTTTTGTCAGAATCACTGCATTTTATTTGCACTTTTGTCACAATCACACTCCTAAACCAATCAATTTATCTTCATATAAAACTTCCTACACATATCAAGGTAGCGGTCCTGTGATGTATTTTGATATAAAACAACACAATTTGCCAATTATACATTCGAAAAATCTTTAAAATTGAGTTTTTTTTTTCCAGGCTTTAATTATCTATATATATCATTTCCCCCGGGCTCCCAGCTGCATTTTCAGTAGGGTGAGTTATATGATGTACTATGTGAGCATATATCTGTCTGTCTAAATGAATAAATGTGTGTAGAGAGAGAGAGAGAGAGATATGTCATTGAAATTTCAATCAATTATAATTCTACTGAAATTTCACTGAAATTTAATTGAAACATTTCACTGAAATTTCACCATTTCACCGAAATTCACTGAAATTTCACCGAAATTTCACTGAAATTTGGTGTTTTTACTGAGATTTGTCAATATTTTCAGATTTCACTGAAATTCACTGAAATTTCACCGAAATTTCACTGCCTTTTTCACTGGGGTGATGCTTCCCTTTTATAAAGTAGGTTGAGTATGTGGCACGACTTTATTTGCACTTGCCAGCGATGTTTCTGAGGACATCTTGCAATGCTTGCATAGATAACCGCCATTTTCAATTGATTAAATCTTATATACTACACATGCTTGAATAAAACGCACCAAAGACATGGATATCAGAAAACTGAACGATATTTCAGGCCAGAGAGAGACCTTCTGAGTGGAAAACATTCAACATGTCAGAAAATATATATACAGTTGTTACAAAAATGTATAGATCAGCTCAATATCCTCTTTGGTCAGTTAAATGAATGCACGTTTGGTATTAAGGTTTTAGACAATTGAAATAGGGCATTGTTCATGCAATGCAGACATTGGATGGTTTCTTCAGAAACCACGCTGAAAAGTGCGAATTGAGTGCGAATTGAGTCTTAATACCTCATACTCTGCCTAGTTTATAAAAGGAATCCCCACTGTGTGAACTTTGTGGTAGGTACAGAATATAAAACCATAAGAGCTAGAATTTTCACAGCTTTTATGTATGTTACCGTCACATGTATATTTCATATGTAGTCAGTAAACACCTACCTACAGTGTATTAGGCAGAAATTCAAGAACTGGGTGTGCAAATATGCAAACAGGGTGTGCGAAATAATTTGCTAGCACGCGTTACGTGCCAATTCACGACAAGTGGGTGTCTCTGGGGTAATTTGTTTTTTAGATAAAGGTGAAAAATGTGCATTTTATATAAATGTAAACAAAACATGACAATATTGAGAAAATAAGAGTTTGGAAGTGTTGTTTAGCAAAAAACCCCAAAAAGCTAACACTCTAGCACCTTCATTTATTATTTGATCTTTACCAGACTTGCACAGATTGTTAATATCAATGAAATCTTGTCCAGCTAAATTGGGTAACACCAGAGTTATGGCCCTTTTTTTCCCTGAAAAATGCCATTTTCTGCCCTGTGAACACTAGCACCTTCATTTATTATTCAATCTTTACCAAACTTATAGTGCTTGTTATTATCAATAAAAACTAGGACAATTTTGAAAACTAGCCAAATTATATGAGCAACAGCAGAGTTATGGCCCTTGTTTTTCTGAAAAAAATCTATATTCTGCCTTCTGAACACTCTAGCACCTTCATTTATTATTTGATCTTTACCAAACTTACACATATTGTTAATATCAATGTAAGCTCAGACAAGTTTGAAAACCAGTCAAATTGCTTTAGCAACACCAGAGTTGCGGCCCTTAAATTAGTTACAAATGCTGGTTTTTGCCTCATTAAGACGATAGGGCTTTCATTTGGCCAGATTTTAATGAAAATTTTAGGGATATGCAAGCAGGTTTGAGTTTAATGTGATTTGAATCATATCTGATGATCTTGAACTTCAGGCTGATTGATTCAAAGCACAGTAATTAGTACTGCAGACATTATCAAGCTGTCATAATTGTGTGGGTATTTTTTAATTGCATGTGGAAACAGATGTTCTTTCCCAGCTATTAAAGGGAGTCTGATCGAGCCATTGATTAGGATAATAATGGATGTGTTGTCATACTCGCAGTGACACACTGAATTCCACCATGAGATGGTACATTTTTCGTTTTGAGACCTTTATTTGTTTCGCATTCATGATCATTATAAAAAGGTTGATCATATGAAAGTGCATTTATACACTATAATAAGCAGTGTGCTCAGAGCAGTTAAAGATCAAGGCCACTCTTTTTGTAATATTATCAATTAACAAATTTAATTCTTGAACATCATGTGAACATTTCTTAATAGTCCTGGAGAGAAACGTATATTTAAAACCGCTACTAAGTATAATAAGTTTTATTTCCATGACGTAGATATTACTTTTACCACTGCGTGACTCAGGCACAGCAGCCCGGGGAAATGAGGTAAATCTGAATGGTATAGCTGGATAATTGATAAATACATTTACCTGTTCAAAGTTTTCCAAGTCATCAAATAAAATCTTATTCTCGCTTTTCACTGATATAGCAATGTGTGAATTGTACACATCTAGCTATATTGTTGCGTATTTTGATTTCAGTTTAAGTAAGCATAAACATGTTCATGAAACAAAACATGGCCGGAGAACTTTAATGCTCATGAAGACTGCTTTGAAATATATTATACACTCGAACACTACATTTGAAAATGCAACACTTGGTATTTTTTAAATTTCTAGAGTGCAAAATGTGTTTGAAAGAAGTAGAAATCTTATGCAACTGTTTATCGCCATATGTTAACCTTTGGTATAAAGACACTTTCGTGCTAACATAAAATACAATCTTGATTTGAACTAAATACCAGCTGACTAAAAATAATTGAAAATCAAAAATGTTGCATTTTTAAATGTACTGGGAATCTATTTTTCCAGCACTATATACAAATGTAGAAATATATGTGTTATCTTAGTTTCTTTGCTCAGCCTTATTGTTGTATTTTTCGAGTTTTATGTAAAGATGATGAGCTTATATATAGTCATGTTTATCAATAGCCAGCTGATATTTACCATGTCTAAAATGAACCTTGCAAAATATAAACAGATAAACTAGAGATTAAAGGAAGATCTATTTTTTAAATTAAAAACTAACAAAATAAATTTGAACACTTAATGATGGGATAGGCGTTTATTTTTTCTATAAAATAAATACAAATTTAATATTTCAATTGTAAAACAGAAAGAAAAAAAAGTCAAATGTTGTAAAGGCTTATAAATGCTTCTGTTTATCTTGATGTACACGAAAAACAGTATTAAAGATATAATTATGAAAGGAATGCTTTACTTTATATTTTACCGAATTTTATTAAAAATCACGCTAAAATTCCCAATTTCATGAAAAATCGCGCTAAAATTCCCAATTCCGGGTGTACAGGTCATGTTCCCAAAATCGTGAAAAAAAGCCCTGGCTCACTGTGACATATTGTGGAACACTGCTCAGGGAATATTGCTTTCCTTAATGTGTTTATGGGGCCCAAATATTGGCCTGCATACAAGAAAGACCAGGTCTTTAATGGATTATGAAAACATGTGTTGTTAAATAACAGTCTTGTTATGCTTAAAGCCTAGCTAGGGTATATAAATTGGAGCAAGTAGAAATATGTTGGGCCTGGGGGTACTGCTTATGTTCAGAATCAACTGACCCTGGGTCTCCCTGTATATTTAAATAATCTTGGAGCACAGTGTGCACAAATATATATTAGGGACACCTTGCATTTCATGATTTATATTATATCAATTTTGAAAAAAGATATCATGTTTAGTTAACTGTATAAGTACATTTTATGAAGGTTTAGGAATTGATATCTATACATAATAAAACACAGGGTCTTCCACAGCAATATTTTAATATTTTAAAGAGTAGTGGGCCATTTTAAAGAAAGGGATATGCATATGTTATGGGAGAGGGGTATTAATACGGTCACAAAAATCGACCAAAAAATGATTTTTTGGTGGAAATTCAGATATGCCATTTGACTGGGTGGGTATACTTACTTTAGAGACAGAATGGCTTTGCTACAGATTGTTACTTTTTAACAATTTTTTATTTACAAAAAATTACAGTTTGTAATTGGATCATGTCACTTTCGAAAAGTTAAGGGATAGTGGCAAGAATTAAAGGAGTAGTGGCAGAATTAAGGAGTAAAGCACCTGTTTGAAATTTAGAAGTAATGGTGCCACTATATATATAATTATATGCCTTAATGGGCTGGGGAAGACACTGCAACACTCCTTTCTGCTTATAAATTAGAATCTTAGATTAATGAAACCACACTGCAGTACATTATACTGTGACCAACTGAATCAACTCCTTTAGCCGGCTTAATGAACCAACAAAATACTTCATGAACTGATGCCTTCAAGCTTGTATTTAGCCAGTAAAGCATTATTTTAGGAGGTTTTCCTATCAATCTGGTAGGAAAGTTAACCATTATTATATCTAAAGAATCAATACTCATGGAGAGACATGTAATTTGGACGCTTATTTCATTGATTTTGTTGGTCTTTATTAGCTTCAGAAGAAAGTTAAATGGGAATCATTTGATATGGATTGGCTGCATCCTGATTTAATTTGTATAAAATAGAAGAATACATTGTATTTCCCCTAATCAATCTCCCTCACTGCTAGATTCTATTTATCACATACATTATAACGTCCATGACGTCATTAACGTTATGTTATACCACCAGTGGAATATCGAAATTATTGAATTGTGTTATTACACTCCCACACCGCATGTTATGTGATAATAATTAAAGGGAATGTATCGACACAGCCAAACAAGCTCTGTTAATGAGAGTTCGGAAAAGCTTGGAAAAAGGTGAAAGAATTATCAAAATCGGATGATAAACAAAAAAGATATGACCATTTAAGAGTTGTTCCAAAACGAATATGGGAGCCGCCATTTTTAGAACTATGACATCATAGTTCCAATTACCGTATATGGAATATTGATAAATATCATTAAAAATGAAGAAAATCACTGCAAATGCATGATTTTTTACTGGTCATATAAAGCATTATTGCCATTAAGTATTACATATTTTTCATACAATTGCTTCATTTTTTCCCTATAAATCAGAACATTTTCATATTTATAAATATTCCATATATTATGGTCATTTAGAACCGTGATGTCATAGCTCTCAAAATGGCCGCTTCCATATCCGTTTCAACAGAAACTTCAAATGATCATATAAATATTATCTTCTTTGTTTATCATTCGATTTTGATAATTCTTTCACCCTTACTCAAGTATTTCAGAACTCTCTATAATAAAGATGGTTTGGCTTTTCGCTACAGTCCCTTTAATATACAACTACATATACTATTTTTACAGGGCTTTATCTTTGTTTTTGAGTAACAACGTTTTAAAAGTAGACAGGTGATTTGTAGTTATTATGTTGTTGTATCAAGGGGACTACTAAAAGTAGCAGGTCAACTAAACAAAGTAGGATGGTAAATCAAACACCTATTAGCATTAAGGAAAGCCCTGGTCTAGGTATAGTCTGTAATCAACTAATTCTTCTAAAATGCAAACACTTTTATGAAGCATCACCAACTAAATAACAATGTACAAAACTAATGTAAGGTAAATATTTGCAGGTTTTGTGTAAAAATCTTTAGACGCTTTAGAGTTTAAAAATGTTCAGACACTTTTGGGGGTAAAAATGTTCAGACACTTTTGGGGGTAAAAATGTTCAGACACTTTTGAGTGTAAAAATGTTCAGACACGTCTGATTAGTGCTGCGCAGTTTTATCGGTGTATTGTGATAAGAAACTCAAAATAATACATACCGTGATATATTGGGAAGTAAAGGGAACCATCATAGTTAAAAAGAGACGCACTGGTGTTCACTTATCGTAATGTCACGTTATGTTATCTGCATCGAAGTACACCAGGAAATTGGCAAAGTTGATTGAAATTATCAACACAATTGTAGAATAGGATTATTACTATAGTAACTTGGCCTGGAAGTTTGTATCACCTCGAGTAGATAAATGCCAGATCAGGATCGCACGAGAGGCGTTACTTAGCCTCGAGTGTGATCCTGATCTGGCATTTACCTACGAGAGGTGATACAAGCTTCAGAACAAGTTACTATAGTAATGATCCTTTTATTATATACCTCTTTACATATCATTGAAATAGAATACATGTATCAAAAACAACAAATTAAAACAAAATTATATAAAGTCAACACAAACAGGTAAAGACATGAAAACATGTACATTACACGCGCATGAAAACATGTACATTACATTGCAACAAATACACCTGTGTTCATTGCACATCAAATTCTGGTGAATTTTCCAACTGACATAATCTTAAATTAATTAATTAACCCACAATGTTCACAAACTCACAAACAAACATTCTGATAGTTCACAGTTTATGTTAAAACATCCATTGTTCTTAATGTATTACTAGCTCATTCCAATCTGACATTTTCTAAAATCTATTTTTAGTAGCATACTGATAACCTGTAGTGTGATACGGGTTGTTGTATTCCATTGTAAGAAAATGAAGGTACTATGTATATATTATTGATAGGTATATAATAAAAGAAAGTATATTATGATACATATTGCGATACAGTCTCTTGTATCGCAATATATCGCGTTACGTTTTTTGGCTGCGATACCCAGCACTACTTCTGATTGTAAAAATGTTTTTTTGAGTGTAAAAATGTTGGACTCTTTTGAGCATAAAAATGTTCAGACACTTTCGAATGAAAAAATGTTCAGACACTTGTGAGTGTTAACTTATGTTCATACACTTTTGATTGTAAAAATGTTAGACACTTGATTGTAAAAATGTTCGGACACTTTTGAATGTAAAAATGTTCAGACACCTTTGAGCGTAATAATGTTTAGACACGTTTGATTGTAAAAATGTTCGGACACTTGAGTGTAAAAATGTTTAGACACTTTTGAATGTAAAAGTGGTCTGACACTTTCGAGTGTAAAAATGTTCGGACGCTGCTGAGTGTAAACATTTTTGGACACTATTGAGAGTAAAAATGTTTGGACACTTTTGAGTGTTAAAATGTTTGGACACTTTTGATTGCAAAAATGTTCGGACACTTGAGTGTAAAAATGTTTGGATTCATTTGATTGTAAAAATGTTCAGACATTTTTAACTGTAAAAATGTTCAGACACTTTTGAGTTGTATTTTATGTCCCTGAAGGGCGGCATATAGTAGGTCCATCAGTCCGTCCGAGCTAACAGATTGGGGTTATGGCGCTATGAGAACAATAGTAACTGTAAATTCTATTCATTCCATAGGTTTATGTGGTTATTTTTGGGTTTATGTGGCTACTTAGACAATAGGGAGAACAATGGTGTAGCCACCTAAACCCAAAATATTAGGATGTCCGTCATTCCGTCCGTACAATCGTGTCCGATCAATAACTCTGACATTCCTGGACGGATTTTCAAATAACTTGGCACAAGTGCTAACCACTACAAGACGATATGTCACGCGCAATATCCAGGTCTGTGGCTCCAAGGTCAAGGTCACTCTTAGAGGTCAAGGGTAGAAAAAGAAGTGTTTTCTTGTCCGGTTAATTACTCCGACATTCATGTACAGATTTTCAAATAACTTGGCACAAGTGCTGTCCACAACAAGGCGATGTGGCACGTGCAAAATCCAGGTCTGTGGCTCCAAGGTCAAGGTCAAACTTAGAGGTCAAAGGTCAAAACCACTTCAGGGACATTTGTCACTTTGAGTGACATTTCTTCTTCTTACAATGTTATACACAGTAAGCCCTTTAGAAACCTGCATCTTAAATTCACATAAAGTTTTATTGACTAAGAATTCATATTCTATCATATCCGTTCATTTTTAGGTTGGAGCAGCTACTGGAAAATTGAAGAGATTCATCATTGAACCATTTGTTGCACATGAACAGGTATTTTATCTGCAGATCTTATTATTTTTCTCTCAACTTTTCGAAAAAACAACAGGAGACAGCTACATTGTTCAGTTTTTGTGTCACCTCTATTTCGTCTTAACTGCATTTTTAGATCACCTTAGCCGAAGGCTCAAGGTGAGCTATTGGGATCACTCTGCGTCCGTCGTCCGTCGTCTGTCGTCCGTCGTCCGTCCGTCCGTCGTCGTCGTCGTCGTTAACTTTTCTTCAAACGACTTCTCCTCAGAAACCGCTTGGCTAATTTTGACTAAACTTCACTTGGATGATCCGTAGATGAATGCTTTTTAGGTTTGTTAAAATTAGGTCAGCGCGACATCCAGGATGGCCGCCATTACCATATATGGTCGAAACCTTAAAAAATCTTCTTCTCCAGAACCGCAGGACAGATTTCAACAGTTTTTCTTTTAAAATGATCGCCAACGCCTAGACTATCAAGTTTGTTCAAATGAAGTCCCCGGGGTCAAAAATGGCCGTGCCCCGGGGATCCAAAATTTGTATATTGAGATTTTGCATGTTTTTCATACAGACATATAGGAAAAAACTTTAAAAAATCTTCTTCTCTGAAACCACAAGGCACAGAGCTCTCATGTATTACATGTAGCATCAGCTTATGGTCCTCTACTAAGTTTGTTCAAATGGTGACCCTGGGGTCAAATTTGTCCCCGCCCCGGTGGTCACAGTTTTACATAGACTTATATAGGGAAAAATAAATAAAATCTTCTCAGAAACTACAAGAGCCAGAGGTTTGATATTTTGCATTTACTATAAGCATATGGTCCTTTACCAAGTTTGTTCAAATGGTGACCCAGGGGTCACATTTGGCCCCACCCCGGGGGTCACAGTTTTACATAGGCTTGTATAGGGAAAAACTGAAAAAAATCTTCTTCTCTGAAACTACAAGAGCCTGAGGTTTAATATTTTGCATTTACTATAAGATTATAGTCCTTTACCAGGTTTGTTCAAATGGTGACCCTGGGGTCACATTTGGCCCCGTCCCGGTGGTCACAGTTTTACATAGACTTGTATAGGGAAAAACTTTAAAAAAATCTTCTTCTCTGAAACTAGAAGAGCCAGAGGTTTAATATTTTGCATTTACTATAAGATTATGGTCCTTTACCAAGTTTGTTCTAATGGTGACCCTGGGGTTACATTTGGCCCCGCCCCAGGGTTCACATGTTTTACATAGACTTCTATAGGGAAAAACTTAAAAATCTTCTCTGAAACTACAAGAGCCAGAGGTTTAATATTTTGCAATTACTATAAGATTATGGTCCTTTACCAAGTTTGTTCAAATGGTGACCCTGGGGTCATATTTGGCCCCGCCTCGGCGGTCACAGTTTTACATAGACTTGTATAGGTAAAAATTAAAAAATTCTTCTTCTCTGAAACTGCAAGAGCCAGAGGTTTAATATTTTGCATTTACTATGCGCTTATGGTCCTTTACCAAGTTTATTAAAATTGTGACCCTGGAGTCACATTTGGCTCTGCCCCAGGCGTCACATGTTTTACATAGACTTGTACAGGGAAAAACTTAAAAAATCTTCTTCTCTGAAACCACAAGGCACACAGCTCTCATATAATACATGTAGACCTTGGGTCACATTTGGCCATGCCCCAGAGGTTACACTCTAGCACCTTCATTTTGTCTTTGATCTTTACCAAACTTTGTCAGTGTCTTTATATCAATGTTGGTAAACAACAGAGGCCACATTTCTTGGACAATCTTAACTAAATTTGCACAGATTGTATATGATCATAAGATTTCGAAGAAGTTCGATAATGGACAATTACTCAGGTGATCGATATAGGGCCATCTTGGCCCTCTTGTTTATATAAATGATTCATGTTTTTCGAAGACAGATTATTGTATATAATATATTTAAACACATTAAGAAAAGACAATTCAATATTTTTGTAAAAACAGGATAAACATGATAAACTAACAATATTATTTTAATCTTGTTTCAGAGTGAAGAATTCTATGTTTGTATATATTCTCATCGCTATGGTGATACAGTGCTCTTCCACCACGAAGGAGGGATTGATATAGGGGACGTTGATGCTAAGGTAAATAGAAATTACATCTTGCTGATCTTTTAATTAGCATGAAATCATTACTTTTATAGATGAAATTAATAACCACAAATTCATAGATTGCCCAAGAAATTATCATCTACATTCCTTCTCCAAAAGCAAATCCACGATTTCATATTCGCACCAAATTGTTTATATTTTTGAGAAACTATGAAATTTAATGCCCACTGAAATAACAAAAGTCACATTCAAGTTGTAAATCATAACAATGATTCTCTAAAAAACTTAAATACCATGTACTCATTCAGTGCATATGCAGACAATTAAGGGACACACGGCAATCTTGGTTTGTTTAAAACTTGCGGCATCCGTTAGTTTTCCTACATGTATGTAACTTGCATTTGTTCACTTATTGATATTAATTGTAAGAATAGTATACAGCAAATTGTTTTTACTTATTATTTACTTTCCAATATTGCACCAATAATATATTTAAACATTTGGTAGAATAACAAAGAAAATAGAAATCTCAATTTTTTATTTAATTATATGCAAGTAGATTTTAAGTCAAAATGGTGCAGGATTAAAGGGTTGATGCACTATTTTCAAACACTGAAAAACTTGAAAAAAAGCTGAAAGAATTATTATAATGCCATGAAAATTAAAGGAGATATGACCTATTGAAAATTTACAAATAACATAAATGGAGGAGGCCATCTTGGAACGATGACATCACGCCTTTTTATCATATATGACATATTGACAAAATACATTTTAAAGCAAGGAAAATCACTGCAAACTGATTAAAAATAAATATACAGATGCAAAATGTATAAATCGTATGCTTATTTTTCATGTGCAGTGATTTTCTTTGCTTTAAAAGATATTGCATAATGATGTCATCGATCCAAAATGGCCGCTTTCATTTATGTTTCTTTGCTCGTTTTCAATAGGTCATATCTCCTTTATTTTTTCATAGCATTTTGATAATTCTTACAGCTTTTTTCAAGTTTTTCAGAGACTTTAAAATAAACCTTGTTTGAAAATAGTGCATCAACCCCTTTAATAAATGAAGATGCGAATTTTAATGCTTGATATGAAACTTAAGATTACGGTGTGTCCCTTTAAACGCTCCTTCTGCATGAAAAATTACGGTGTGTCCCTTTAAACGCTCCTTCTGCATGAAAGATTACGGTGTGTCCCTTTAAACGCTCCTTCTGCATGAAAGATTACGGTGTGTCCCTTTAAACGCTCCTTCTTCATGAAAGATTACGGTGTGTCCCTTTAAACGCTCCTTCTGCATGAAAGATTACGGTGTGTCCCTTTAAACGCTCCTTCTGCATGAAAGATTACGGTGTGTCCCTTTAAACGCTCCTTCTTCATGAAAGATTACGGTGTGTCCCTTTAAACGCTCCTTCTGCATGAAAGATTACGGTGTGTCCCTTTAAACGCTCCTTCTGCATGAAAGATTACGGTGTGTCCCTTTAAACGCTCCTTCTTCATGAAAGATTACGGTGTGTCCCTTTAAACGCTCCTTCTGCATGAAAGATTACGGTGTGTCCCTTTAAACGCTCCTTCTGCATGAAAGATTACGGTGTGTCCCTTTAAACGCTCCTTCTGCATGAAAGATTACGGTGTGTCCCTTTAAACGCTCCTTCTGCATGAAAGATTACGGTGTGTCCCTTTAAACGCTCCTTCTTCATGAAAGATTACGGTGTGTCCCTTTAAACGCTCCTTCTGCATGAAAGATTACGGTGTGTCCCTTTAAACGCTCCTTCTTCATGAAAGATTACGGTGTGTCCCTTTAAACGCTCCTTCTGCATGAACTAACATTTCTCAATGAAAACATACCTTATAAAAAGAAGAGGTGAGTTTAAAATGGCAATAAGTTTTATCTTACCTGACGTCAACTTTGCATAGTTACCCAACTATTTTGCAATAACTGTATGTTTGTTCTTGTATAGATAAATGCATGACTATAATGGGACAGTTGTAATTAAAGTATTTTAATTGAATGTAACTTCATCTAATTCTCATATACTACACAAAGATGTTTCTATCTCCAGGCTGTGAAGATAGAGGTTGCGGTGGGTGAGGAGATCAACGCGGAGGACCTACAAAACAAGCTACTGGTTAACGCCCCACAGGCTTCCAAACAGTATGTTGTGAAATATATTAAATTATTTCAGCCGTACTGCTCAGCCTGTATGTTTTAAGGATGTTTACAAATAGTAACTGCAAGCTTACAGCACTTGAAATGGTTTCATATTTGTCAACTAATGTAAAATCACAAAATGGAAGTTTTACAATTAAGAATATAAATTTTTCTGCGTAAAAAAAACATTATTTATGAAATTAAATTTCAATTAGTG
This sequence comes from Cyrtodaria siliqua, assembly GCA_037043455.1. Lineage (NCBI taxonomy): Eukaryota > Metazoa > Mollusca > Bivalvia > Adapedonta > Hiatellidae > Cyrtodaria > Cyrtodaria siliqua. Next base: position 65,005 of record JAWPHD010010222.1, on the reverse strand, counting down.
ACAGTTTGTGACAGTTTCTACCATTATGAATGGTCTGTCTCAGACTGTCTTCGAACTGTGATGTGACTTCACAGCTAGTTTACCACTGAACTGGTCAGTGAACTGGTCAGTGGTAAACAAAGGCATGTAGATGCTGCTAAGAGCATAGTTATGCCCCCTGGTCCATATTCGTTATGGGTGCACTCTGCCTGGTCTTTATGGCTTTCTGTTACTTGTCTAAATTTCTGGTTATCTTTTGTTCAATCACTTTTCCCCCTCCCAGTCAAAAAATTGATTAGTCCTAGAAGTATGGTCTGTTATTGCACTCAAGTTAAACGAACTTTGAGAGATTTTCCTTTCAGACCGCATACAAATCTAAGGACTGTATATAGTAAAGGGAATGCCAGAATCATGATACACACTCTTTTCAGATTTTTTAACTACCTTTCTCTGTTCCGTGCATAAATTTTGCTCAGCGATTGTGTCAGATATACAGTATCCATCGTTTCTGCAACATTGGCTTACCTTAATATGCCATACTGACAAGGAAATTCTTCATGAATATCAAAATGTGCACTTAGTATGAAGGTTTACACACAAAAAAAGTAGCGAATCGCTTCCTGTGGTTTATAAATTGTAATAGCTTGAAACAACGGTATAAAACAGTGGTAAACTATTCACCGTTTCGGTCGCGTGAACAATCCGTGTAATCAGTTTGTGTAAACCTCATTCATCAATCAGCGAATTTTGATAATTGATGAAAAATATCTTAGTCGGTATGGCATATTTAGGTAAGCCAATGTTGCAAAATCAAAGAATGATGTATATGATCGCCGAGTGAAATTTACGCACGGAATAGGTAAAAAGGTATTAAAAGAAATCCGGAAAAACAAGTGTATATTATGCATCTAGCATTCCCTTTACCATAACAATATCTCCTCTCTCTATCCTTCTATACTATCATAATGCAAGCCTGTGGCGATAGGTACCTACAAACCTTTGTTTACCACTGACCAGCCTATGACAGTACAGTTCAAAGGCAAAGTCTGAGAAAAACCATTCTGATATACTAATTGTCTCAATATTTGCCTCCTGATTCTGCATAAAATGTTTTAAAAGGTTTCTGTCTAAGCAATGGCTATTTTAGGTACAGTCACTGTACCCTCAAAGATGACGTTTCAACTTGTATTTCAGAATACTGACCAACTTTGTACAAGCATTATACAAGGTATTCAGAGATCTTCAGTTCACTTACTTGGAAATTAATCCTCTAGGTAAGTGGGATACATATTGAAAGCTCAACGGGAAGATGTTTAGAGCTTTTTTTCGGAAATAGGGGAAGAGGCCCAGGCACGATTTTCGAGATAAACGGGAAAAAATCAGTGTTTTACTCTGGATTAGGGGAATTTTCTCAGCCAAAGAGGGAGAACAAGTAGGCAATTTTGTAAGGGAAAGGCCTTGTTCTTTATTTATAAAAAGCTACAATAGTTTTTGTCTTGAATTTGAAAAACGCGAGACATAGGGGCCGCTAATGTTGGCGGGCTCAACAGCGTCAACATATTGTATTATAACTTTTTTTGTCCTTGGGAGTAGTAGAATGTTCAAATTTCATATATAACCTCCTGGCCATTGTCCGTCTTTATGCCAATAACTTCCACCCCTTCAACTGACCCTGGGTCCTTGTCAAGGTCAATTAAATACATCAATGTACCATCACCAAATTTCAACGCAAATATTGACGGTACATGTATTTAAGTGACCTTGACTCTGACCCAGGGTCAGTTGGAAAGGCTGGAAGTTATTGGCATTAGGAAAGACAATGACCAGGAGGTTATATATAAAATTTGAACATTCTACTCCCAAGGACAAGAAAGTTACAATGTAATATGTTAGCGTTAAGGTTTTGGTTAAGATATTGGTTAACATTTTGGTTAACATTTTGGTTAAGGCTGTGGTTAAGGTTTGTGTTAAAGTTCTTATAACTTTGTAGTCCTTTGGAGTAGAGTGTTCAAATTTCATATATAACATCACAGGTTATTGATCTTCTTATTACAGTATGTATCACCCTCCAACTGACCCTGTGTCAAGGTCAGTTTCCTCTTAAATGCATCTACCGTCTCCAAAAAAAATGTGTTAAAGTGCGTTAAATTCTTACAACTTTTTTGTTCTTTGGAGCAGAGTATTCAAATTTCATATATAATCTGATTGTCATTGTCCTTCTTAATATCAATAACTTCCAGCTCTCCAACTGACCATGGGTCGGAGTCAAGGTCACTTAAATACATGTACCGTCACCAAAAAAAATGTGTTAAAGTGCGTTAAATTATTATAACTTTTTTGTTCTTTGGAGCGGAGTGTTCAAATTTCATATATAATCTGCTTGTCATTGTCCTTCTTAATGCCAATAACTAATTGCTTAGATTAAAATGTCAATTTTAGTGAGAGCAAAAAACAATAGCCTGTGTGTAACATGATACTTCCCAACTATAATAGTAGATGTTTTTTCATGCTAAACATGTTCAATATGAAATTAACTTTTTAAAGGGACACTATAAGTAAAGCCTATATTTAGCATAATGAAGTAACAAGCTGATATGCGCCTATTTTTTTTGACCGAATATGGTCTATGGAATGGTAATGTCTGTCCATTCATCAATATTTGCATTTAGCTCCTTTTATGGAAAACTATGAACGCTACCCTTTTGAATGCAGACAAAGGTATTTGATGTCGCATAAACCCTTGATTTTATCAAGATGAACGTCATTTGAAACATGTTTGATGGACACGTCACTTTAGGCGAGACACCATAACTCTTGTGTGTTTATACCTCAATTTATAATAATCATTTGGACTCTTGGCTCTTTTTTTTCCAGTAATAAGTTTGTGTGTAAGATATTTGACTAAAGAAATTGACTAATAATAGGCATTACGTTTTGCACGCGTGGCAGGTCAAAGTTCAAGGGAATGAATCCATACAGCCAAGCAATCTTTATTCTTGAGAGTTCTGAAAAACTTGCAAAAGGGTGAAAGAATTATCAAAATTGGATGATAAACAAAGAAGTTATGGTTCTGTATATTAAAAGCAAATGGAAGCCGCCATTTTTAGAGCTATGACATCATAGTTCTAAATGTCCATATATGGAATATTTATAAATTAGAAATATTTATTGATTTATGGAAAAGAAGTACAGCAGCTGTATGAAAAATGCTTTATATGTCAGATTTTTATCAATATGCCATATAATTATGGTAGTTTAGAATTATGACGTCATAGTTCTCAAAATGGCAGCTCCCATATCCATTTTAGAACAACCTTCAAATCTTTTTTGTTTTCCTTCCAATTTTGATAATACTTCCACCTTTTCCAAAATCTTTAGAACTCTAAACAATACTGATAGTGGCTACATTCCCTTTCAGTTATATAAGCCATGGTTGTAGAGTTTGATCCACTACCTAGCCAGGGTTAAGGGGTTTAATCACTTAATTGCCTACCAAGTTGCCAGGTGCCAGTCTCAATATGACCTGTGTTAATCAGTTGTCAAGCTTTTTAGAATAGAATTGGGTTTGATGGCGCAGCAATGCATGAAAGGGTGCTTGTTTCCAAACAGCAACAAACATGCCAAGCTCATCCTCCATTTGCATCAAAATAAAATAATTATAGAGAATGGGCCTAGAACCTTCTAACCTGCAGAACTGCAGAGTTGCTGCAATTCTATAGTAGGCACTCCATTTACGATGGAGCCCCACATACGCAGGGTCATGAAGAAGACCTTGAATGAGCATGAGAAAAAATCAAAAATATACATTAAACGTGGGGTCCTACAACTCTGCCTCTAGCATTTATTCCATTCTAGGTAACCACACTTGGGAATCTTTTTGGATGTGGTCTTAGTGTACTCTGAATCTTGCATACTTTTATGTTCTTTATTTCGATCTAATAGCAAGACGTTTTTTACAAGTGGCCAGTCAAATGTAGAGATTTTTTCTGAATATATTAAATGTTGTATAAGCACATCCTTTTTACAATTCATGCAATAAACAAGTTAGATAATCCTTAAGAGATGCATTTTATATACCGGTATATGTTTCATCAACCCTTTATTACTACTTTATTTTACGGAGGTAACTGACCCCTTATGAATACTTACTTTATATTACGTTGGTAACTAATGACTACTTACTTTATCTTACAGTGGTAACTGGTGGCAACATCTATGTCCTTGACCTTGCTGCAAAGATAGACCAGTGTGCAGAGTATATTTGTAAAGCACAATGGGGAGACCTGGACTTCCCGCCACCGTTTGGTCGAGACCAACTCCCAGAGGTATTTCAGCGTTCAATATTATTTTTAAGAAAAGAGCCAAAATGCCAAAACCAAAAAATGCGATGGACCTGTTTCAAGCTTGTTTGCACATACTACTTTTCTTGATACCCTGTTTGCTAACAATGTCTGTGATCTAACAATCTTGAATGCTGGTACGTAATGCACTGCTTATTGAGGAAGACCTTAAACACATAATGTTTATCTTCTCAAAAATTTAAAATTTCGGCAATTTCCTTATGGCCTTTTTCCAAAAACCTAGCTGCAGCCCTTACTCAGAATTTGATCTATAATTGCATGTAAAATGTAAGGGTTTTATGTTTTACAACCAGAAGCATTGTTAAAATTACCTGTAACAACTGCCACCTTCTTTTATCAGTCACCATAAATCAAATGGTCATTTTGTTACCTAATTTTAAATTCCTTTTCAGGAAGCGTACATTGCAGAACTAGATGCAAAAAGTGGAGCTTCATTAAAATTGACAATATTGAACAAAACTGGTCGTATATGGACCATGGTGGCTGGAGGCGGGGCTTCTGTAATTTATGCGTAAGCACATTCGTTGAATATGATTAGAAGCTTTTTTTGAGGCAGATGTATGATTTTAGTTAATTTTTCCCCATGGATTGGAACATATCTGTTCCAGATTTTAGTTAATTTTTCCCCATGGATTGGAACATATTTGTTCCTTTGTTTTTTCAAGACAGTTTTGAAGGATGATTCATTTGTACGATGGCTTGACACAGTTACACTAGTTCCGTAATATTCATTCTAATCAGTAACATAATCTGTTGTTTTTACTTCTGAACACTAACATGAGTTAGGAGAATATTTAGTGTCATATTAGCAAGTTGTTCAATCAGTAATAAAGACTTCAAGAGAACTCATTTGAAACAATCCGGTCTTTCATGAAACCCCAAGTAGATTTAGGAGTTTACTGGCAGATGCAATATTTTCCTCTCCTATTCGTTCACATCCAGTTGTGCTAATACAACTTGTATTGTTATGTTTACCAAAAATTCAAAGATAAGTTTACTAACTTCCATATATTTTCTCTTTTTTTTTGTACATGAACAGGGATACTATATGTGATCTGGGAGGGGCAACAGAGCTGGCCAACTATGGCGAGTACTCGGGTGCTCCCAGCGAACAGCAGACATACGAATATGCCAAAACATTACTGTCTCTCATGACGGAACAGAAACACCCTGATGGTAGGTATTATTATACGAGTAATTTCTGTTTCCTTCACTTACTATGCATATTTGTCCACATTTGGGGAGGGCGATGGCGGGGCAGCGGAAAGCACGATAGACTCTGAATCTGGATGTTTTGATCCTCATCAGATCAACTGAGTTGCTTTGGTGTTTCCATAGGCCAGTTACTTCCCTTCGCCTCAAACTGGGCAGTCCAGTGTATCAGAATGTATCAGACATATTTGTCTGTGATTTGTACTGGGAATAGAAAAGCTGTATCTACTCGTTTGCACTACTGTGAAATATTTTCCATTGGGAGATATGTCATAGCACGGAACTGCTTGGCCTTTTCCGTCAGTGACGGGAACGCCAAATGACGTTCCGATTGTTTTACGGACGTCTTCGTCAGATTCCGCCACTAGGAAATGTTTACGGAAATTAACGAAGAGTTCCGGTTCCACTTGTTTTGTTTGTATGACATAACGTCGTCTTGGCATTCTCGTGCAAACTGGTGTAAAAAGGCAAACTGGTGTAAAAATAATGACGTTTGGATAGAAATTCATCACAGAATATATAATGTACAGTTTACTTAACATTGTTGTCATGATAACAACAACAATGTTAATTAAACTCTATATCCTTCCTCTCTGGGGTGGCTCGAAATAACCTATACTGTGTTGAGTAGGCGTTGGACAACAATTCAACAATTCTTAGAACTGAGATTCTATCATGATAGGTCTTACCACAAATGTGGAGTAGGCTTAATGCTTGCCATCTTCGAGTTGATGCCATAGCTCAGTGCCATAGCTCAGTGGTAAGCATGCTGGCGTAGCAATCCAGGGTATTGAAGTATCATCTCTACACTGACCACTTCTTAAATGTTTCGAAGTACTGTTCTACTTTCTACTAGTACTCATTTGAAAAACTTTCAACTTGGGACCTTACATAGAATAAAATCCTTTAAAAACTAAATACCCACATAGACATAGACTATGCATCTTAAAACAAAACAGAAGGCATAGCATTTTGTGTTTTAATGTAGGAACTTCTAAGTAACATGTCTGGGATATTTTTTAAGCAGCTTTTATTTTGACCTTTTTAAACGTGATATGAGTCAAATGCAATATGACAGTTTTCGTCTTTGAAAAAATGAGTGACAGGAGTTTGAAAATTCCATCAAATTTTACTGAAGTTAAGTTAAAAATTAAAATAAAATTGTTTTACTTTCTTTCAGGTAAAATCCTGATTATTGGAGGTGGTATTGCTAACTTCACAAATGTTGCGGCAACATTCAAGGTGAATATTATATCATTGAGGCAAACCCTTTAAAAGGATCTTAAATATTAAAGTTCTAATGTTAAATGCATTACCAAAAAGGATATGATGCGATAGTTTGTCGAGCATGAATGGGAGCTTCTGCTTGTCGTATAACTGATGATGTCATTTAACATGAAAACCATGCATATTAGGTCTGCAGGGTCTTCCACAGAAATAATTTAAGGGATAGGGGAAATTAAATTTAAATATTGGGTTCATGTGGGAGGGAGTTACCCTTAGGGTGACCAATACTTTTAGGATCATGATTCGTTCAGATACAATTTGAAGTATATTTCAACTGTAAATGAAAGGATTTTTAATGAAGTGTAGCCAACAAGCAGCTATAAATAGACCGGTATAATGCTTTATTGACGTTTTTATGGGATGAGGCAGAGAGATCAAAGCTTAGAGGGGTCATTGAAGGAGTAGGGGGAAATTAGATTTTAGAAGTAAGGGATAGGGGGAATATGCCCTTAAATGTCCCGTGGAAGACCCTGGTCTGTGATGAAAACATATGCATAAACGTGATGTCAAATTATATCACAAATGGAGTATCGAAAATAAAGAATTGTGTTATTACATTCTCAGGCCATAAATTATGTGATAAAGAATGATGTAAGGTTTTTGCATTTTGAAAAAAAAAAAATCCCATAGAGTTGTATATGGCACAGTTGAAGGTGTATTATATGTTAACTAAATGTTCCTTCTAAAGCGATGAGAGTTGTTACAAATTTCAATTAAATGTGGAATTATTTAATTCTAAAGCCTTATGCTCCCTAAATATGTGTGCATTTCCAAACATGTTTATCAGCAGGGTGTTGTTGGTAGTATGGATGTTGAAAGTTGTAAGTCGGAGCTAATGAGGATATATACATATAACTAGTTTAATTATGCCTAATTTACCTCAATCATAACCTGTTGTATATCCCAGGGTATTGTGCGAGCACTGCGGGAGTACCAACAGAAGCTCATAGAGGGCCAGGTGTCCATATACGTACGCAGAGCCGGACCCAACTATCAGGAGGGACTCAGAATTATGAGAGAGCTAGGTATGTTTGTATTTGTGGTTAATTTATGTGGTATTGTTATATAGGATTAAAGAACATGCAATGTTTCAAATAGTGTGTATGTCTGGCATTTAACGTCATGTTATGCAGTCATTTCTCGATGGTGTCTACTTGTAGCAGTGAGCTCAATACTCAAATAGTGCTGCCACACTGGAATACCCTAGACACATAACATGGTACCACACCCAGGCCAGTTACGTTGCACTGAAACTATGCTGAGCCATCCTAGAACTATCCTTTATTAGCAGAATGTCGAGCAAGAGAGGTGCTCGTTTCATTTTGGGGAAATCTTTTGTATAACTTTTCCGGGAATTGAACCCCTGACCTCCCGCAATGCATGATAGATTCTTTACCACAAGGCCATGCTGTGGTTTAAAGTAAAGTGAAAAACGATAAAAATCAAAGGAAAAATAAATCCTCAGTTCATCCCCTGTAGTTATGGTAACTTCCCATACCCCTTAGGACCGCCTTAAGATGTATTTCATTATAACAATAGTCAATACTATGTCACTGTTAACTTCGACCGGACAGATTATGGACCCTATGATGACGTCTATCTAAATCCTGAGAGGATGTTAATGTTTGATGTTTGTCTCCAATCTTGTCTTGTCGTGGCTTTAATGGTTTATTCTCCTGTTGTTACTATTTCTGCCAAGCTATTGAGTACTTGCTTTGTGTCTTTCTAGGCTTTTATATTTGTATTGATATATACATGATCATCTTTGTGTTATACTTATATTGCCTATTAATACTGCCTAGTTTGTTAGAGGATATAGCCTGGTGGAGATTTGTTTAGTTTCACTGGGTGACCGTAGGGTAAGAGTGAGGTTTGGTGCACTCTAGAACCTGGGTTATACACCCAATAGCCTTTTTCGCAAATGACCATTCCAAGGCAGTAGTCCTATTGTCAACCCGTTAATATTTGAGTTGTCATACCTTGCTTTTTATTTATCCTCTTAAGACTTGTTTCTTTCCACGCATGTTTTTGGTTGACTGTGGTTCTTGAATGTTGCATTTCATGTTCGATTTTTATCTACTTTCGAGTTTATCTGACGGTAATGCTCAGTGCTCACACCAATATTGATTTTGTGTGTTAACACTTTCATCTCAACTAGCCTGTAAAAACCTATTTTGATTATGTTTGAGAAAGTTTACCTACGTATATACATCTTTAACATGACGTTGCTCAACATTGTAACTGTTTTGTTGTGTGTTTGGAAGATTATCCACGACCAATTCACATGATGGTGATTTTAAAATAAAACACTTGACGTATACAATATGTTTATAGGTAACACCCTGGGTGTGCCCATCCACGTGTTCGGACCAGAGACCCACATGACTGCCATTGTGAGCATGGCACTGGGAAAGCGAGATATTCCAAAGGAGCCAAAACCCACACAAACCACCGCAAACTTTCTTCTACCCACACCTGCTTCTGGAACGGTAAGCTACATACTATTGTTAGGGGCGCTTGTTTCAGCCAAAGGTTTTTCAGTATAATTATGGGCAATTTAATGATACGTACATAAATTATATCTTTGCAACTGGAATTTTTTTTTAGTGGTTAATAAAATTACCTTAGGCCATATAAAATTAATTCCCAGTTTATCATCCCGGCCCGCCCCGAATATTTTATGCCGCCCCGACAATTTTTATTTTGTCAGTGGGGGGGGGAAAAAAAAATTGACTGTGAAAGAGTCGTCTTTCCGTGACGGAAAATGCGTTAATATTTAGCCCGAACCGGAAATACATTTTGTAAACAAATCGGACGTCGAGCAATAAGAAGTAAGTTATATTGAGAACTTCAACTTTTAAAATTCACATACATGGTAGTTTATATCATTATAAATACAAATGTATGCTATAGCAGTGACAATCGGTAATAAAGAGAGTGTTCAAAACATAAAACTTCTGGTTATTAATATTTTTGTGATGTTTGATGTCATCTCAGGAAAATAAAAAATAAAAAATATAATTGCACCCCCTGCCCCAATTTTTTCCAAAATTTGGATGATAAACTGGGAATTAATTTGATATGGCCTTAGTTCTGAAAATCAGATGAGAAATAAATATTTTACAACCAAAGAATACTTCTGATAGGATTTTTTCCTTGTTAATTCATTGTTGCTGGGACAGCAGAAAATTAGAAAATAAGTAAGCTTCAATATTTTGTCACATAAATGGCACTGACATAATATTCGCTATTTACAAGTCCTAAATGTGGTTTAGAGTTGTGGCTTTTAAATAAGATTAATTCTTAAGGGTGATTATTCTGATCATTATTTCAATTTATGTTTAAAATTTGTACCTGTATTTGAAAATTACCATATGAGGCTAACAAGGTGGAATGATATATTTCATTTTGTCTCTCCATACACACAGGTTTCTCAGGTAAACATATTGTTGTGTTAGATATTGTGATTATCCCCTCCCGACCACACACACCCTCAGCAGTTTAAGCTTCTGTAGCAATGTTACTGCAATGTTTCTGTGTCAATTTTGGCTGGATTGAATTTAAATGCTGGAAACCACACAATTTGCCATTCTACATGTGCATGTATAAATAAATCTGGTATATATCACCTTTAAGCTGTTCACAATACAGCTTAAAGTAAGAGTAAAACTGTTCAGTATTGATTCAGTAGAATCAAGCAAACTGTTACTACTGGTGCATTAAACCAGTCGGCTAATGTCAGTTAATGTCAGTTAACGTACACTCAATTGTTACTGGTATTATCAATTTTTGCACCATTTCTTGTATTTTTATCTGTTAGATTTATGCATTAGTGCTAAGTTTGAAATAGGGCTGTTATTTGAAATACTGTAATTTATTTACCTGCATGCTTGGTCATGAATGCTTTGTTTGATATTTTGCCTTTTCTTTGGACCTTTTCAATATTTCACAAACCAGAACTGTTGTTATGCTGTTAATATACACAGTTGCAAAAGAAAGTGTTCAGTTTCTTTTGCAACTGAGTATAGTATTGCAGGATTATGTTTCTCTGCTCATAGGGTCAAGTGATTGCGAGTCGGACACCTTTAGTAAAGAATGACATAGATCTACTATGTAAGATGATAATTCAGTCTGGTTTTGCTTTAAATCAATATGGCAGTACCTCATGTGAGTCTCCCATTTGTTTATAAGTGTTTACATGCAGAATTCTTGATATTGAGTCAGACAATTTTGGGTCTATTTGTTGACATTAGTTGGTGATACAAATGAAGGATTATTCTGTTTTCTTCCTATGTTTATGTTAATTTCATCGAACATGTAACACATGATGAAACTATATGCCAAAATAATGACTCACTCTCTATTTGATTGTAATCCGGACGCAGTGTCTGACTCAATATTGCTATTGTGTGCACTTTATCCACCAAATCAGGCAAAATCGTCCGTCTCAATATCAAGTCTGACTCGCCATCACTTTACCCTACATGAATTCAACCAGGCTTTTATATGTATGTCATGCCGTCTGAGGAATCTTGTATAATTTCAAAAAACTTGATATTAAATATAAGTTAACGTTATTAAAACACATTAATTTAATAAAGTGTGTCATATGCTTAGGATTATCCAAGGGAAGAATTGAGTAGGGAATGTCAACCAATTTTTACCTGGTACCACCATCAGAATTTAATCATTTTATGTACTTTTTCTAGATTAATACTATAAATACTTACTATTATTTTTATTGTTAATTCCTTTAACACCAGCTACCTCCAAAATAAAAGTTATTGGGTGTTCCAACCCCTCTTGAGATTTTTTTTCTGGAATAGCCGTTGATATATACCAGGTGAAGTGTATTATATTTCTCGAATAATGTGTTCTTTAACTCGGCTTACCATGCAACATGTGCTATGATACCTTTGTTTATTGTCTACAGGTCACACACATGTAGTTGATTATAGGTATGATTATAGGTAAATGGCAACTAAAATGCAAAGAGGTATTTAATTGTATATTGAAGTAAATTATTTGAATTAATGAAATAGATTTGTCACCAGTGCTCTAGAAATATTTTATGTGACTGTGTATCAGATCACTGTTACAGATAAAATATTCAAGACAGAAGAGAGGCCTTCCCATGGGGGACATTGGTCCCTGGATACTTTAAAGTGTTCCCCACATCCCCAACAGTTTGTTTTTCTGTTAGGACACTGTTCCATGGATCACTAAAATTAGGCCCTTGATCCCTGGATACCTTGAAGTAATTGCCAATGTTAACCAGATCCCCCCCAAAAAATGGCCATTTTTTGCATATTTCCATAAAAAGAAAATTGAAGGGCCTTATTTAAGTTAACCAAATTATTATAAATGTTGTTCCTGTTCAGCCATCGCCTGTCAGCAGCAGACGGGGATCCAAGGCTGAAGAAACCAAGGCGCCCATACTCAAAATACCCCAGGGACCTGCAACTGCTGATGCTGAAACTCGTCCTCTGTTCACGAGGACAACCAAGGCCATTATTTGGGGCATGCAGTCTAGGGCAGTACAGGGAATGTTGGACTTTGATTACGTCTGCTCACGAAAGGAGCCGTCTGTCGTTGCCATGATCTATCCATTCACGTAAGTTGTTATTGTTTGGATTTGTCAAAGAGTGAAAGTGTTCATTTGCTTAAAAGTATCATCATTTTTTACCAGATTTTCCGATGGAAACAATCTGTTATTAGATGACGAGTGTCGTTTGGCAGCTGGCGCTCAGGTGGCATCAACTTTTGGTCAAGAAGTTTGTCCGAGTTTCTCTAAAACATTATAACTTGAATAATATCTAATAGATTGATATGATAATTTGCGACAGTTTTTTGAATATGATCTTTAGCAGTGCAGCAATACCAGTGTAAATTCCTTAATATGAACTGTTAGTTCAATATCACACTTGTTTGAAAAGGTCAGCCTTTGGTTAAGAAGTTTGTCCGGGTTTCTCCAACACATCCTAAGTTAAATACAATCCAACAGATTGATTTGATATTTTCACAGTTGTTGATGTATGATCATTAGCTATTCGACAATACCAATATTTCCATGACCTTAACTTTCAATTCAAGGTCAAACTTGATTGAAAAGATCAGCTTTTGGTTGCAGTTTGTCCGAGTGCCTTCCAACACATCATATTTTAACTACTATCCAACAGGTTGCTTGGATATTTTCCTCACTGTGACATTTGTTACATGTGATCATTCGCTATCATTAGCTGTTGATCAATACCAACGTTTCCATGAACATCAGTTCAGGGTCACACTTACTATTTCATGTCATTTTCACTGTCTCAGTATTATGAGAATCAATTATTTTCATATCATAATCACTGAATAAAACACAGAAGTTCTGATTTTCATGCCTAAAACACCATTCATTCATTTTTGTCTCACAGAGGTGACCACAAGCAAAAGTTTTACTGGGGACACAAGGAAGTGCTGGTACCAGTCTACAAGAACATGGCCGACTGCATGAAAAAACATCCTGATGCCGACGTACTTATCAGCTTCGCTTCCCTTAGATCGGCTTACGAGAGCACAGTAGAAACCATGTCATACCCACAGGTAATCATCAATTAGAGAAAACATTTTTACAATTTGTGCCATTTGAGAAATGTTTTCTTACTGACACATAGCGATTTATTTCATAACACAATATTTGCACTTAGACACTTAATTGTGTGCAACTAGAATATATCATTTTCCTTCAAACCAAATTATCGTATTTGTTACACAGGTATCTCCCCATTCACCTTTAAGCACCGCAGTGATTAAAATTCAAAATCCCTTTTCGCACTGTCCTTTAAATTAGCGGAGTCCTTTAAATTCTAAACGCAGTGCTTAGATTTTGCTTATTGGTAGTTGAAAAACCTTTACAGAGCCCCTCTATAAGTGTCACGCGCCAGATTGTGTGAAATACACCTCCCCAAATATCAAGTTTTGACTATCATTTTCGCCCGGGTAGCGGGTAATCAAGTCGGTGACCTTCCAACCATCACCTTGGTCATATGGACTTTTGACCAATCAAATACAGAAAAAAATCATTAAGTTACATATTTATTGACACCACATGAGGTTAGTTTGTTTACGACAATCATAAATCAAAGCAAAATGTGCAGCCTTGGATTATTTTGCAAGAAAAATATGTTTTTAATGAACTCAAAGCACTCGTTTATTAACGCTATTTAATGAGGTATTCAGTGTATTTCATTGATAAAATATGAATTTAAATGTGTATGGATGTGCATCTCAGAGTTCTTCAAGAGCACTTATATGATGGCGGGCCGCCACGCTATCGACATATACCACCATGCAAAATAAGCACAGCCGTGTAAAAATTGTCAAGCGACACTTTAAAAAAAAGTAAAAAAAACACAAAAAAACTAATAAATTTAGGAAACTCCCAAACGATCACCTTTATCAGTATTTATTAACATTCACACTAGCGTTCGTTTAGTGCAGTGTGGCGGCTGTAAAAAGTCTCCCTGTGCTACGAATCAGTAGTGTTATTTTTACTGGTCCTTTGGGACCAACGAGCCCAATATAGGTGGCTTTGAAGTAGAATACCGCTTAAGCCGGTGCTAGGGAGCGTGAGAGGTGTTGCTTCTTTCATTTCTTCACATGAACAGACTCCGTAAAACCGAGTCTGCTGCTTTATTCTCTTAATTGCGTTTGTTGCTCACAAAGAATCACCTTTATCAGTATTTATTGATGTAGAACACAAGGGCTTTGACATGAAATTCATCTGGACAAAAATGGGCCTGTGCAACTGTATGAATTGACGCAACAAACACCATAACGTTACCAGAATCTAGATTGATTTGATACTCTGTGGTTATAGGTAGTTAAGTTATATCACGCAGACACTTGTCATCCAGTCTTCAACAATAGAGCAAACGCCTCAAGCGTATTGACTGAACCATATAGGAGAGGTAACTCTCCTCCATCTCCTCCAGCATCTGGGTGTCGCAGTCAAAAATGGCATAAAAAAAGGAGCAAAATAACGAATTTGCACCACCACCTTATAATTCTAGACTTGGAGAACCCTACATCTTTCCCAAAAACGTTGCAGAACTTAACAATATGGTTATTTTTTCATATGTCTTCTGTTTTTCGCAATTCCAAAAAGAATGCAAGAAAAGATATTTGTTTAGTTCTGAATACGTTTCATTGATATATAGGCTTTACACTACTGTTGAAACAATTAAAAATCAGACGAAGTGGACGTAAATGTGGGATAAGTGAGTTTTTGGGCAGGGCAATTGCCTTTTGAAAATCCACTTTCACTGAGTCTCAGGCTGAGGCTGGGAAAGTGTATTTTTAAAAATATTTCCAAAAACCTGTTTTGAAACAGCCTGTAACTCTGAGAGTAGTTTCTAATTTAAAAAGGCATTCATTTTACAATTAAAAATCATCTTAGAGCAGATGGTGTATCTTAGAATTAAAAAAAAATGAGTGTGGGTCATGGGGTTCCTGCCTCCTGAGCACCCCTCGAAATGCAAACCTCGCTGTTTGTGCCAGCGCCTGAAGAAAATCCTGGAGAGAACCCTGTTATGTTAAACATAAGTTTTGACTGAGCATATGCAGTTATTTCCAGTAAATATTGGATTGGCTATATGTACTTAAAGACACAGAATAATTGTGGAAAGTAGCTACATGTACCACAAATTACCTGAATATCCCGACTGTTTTGAAGAACAGAAGAACAATGACTTCAACCCTTACTCGTTAGAGGCCAGTTTCAGTCCAAGCCCAGTTTCCGTCATTCTCATTTAAAAAACGTTTTTACACTGCAAATTACTTACGCGATGTCACTTATTGTCAGACGTTTATAACTGAAGGTTGGAAACAGGAAAAACAACCAAAAAGTAAATAAGCGGTACAAAAACGAAAGGGATTTCTCCGAAAGATGTGTTTACTTCCTTATATGGCGTTGGGGATGCGCGCGCATACTGCCGCATAATAAACTATTAAGAAAATAACACTGTAATGACGTCATATTTTAATCACTCTTCAGTGGACGCAGTTAAAATATACCATGATTATATAGGTTTAACCAAAGAGAAGCAACTCGTACAACCTGTATCTCTTTCTTGATTTACACAGAGTTACTGTAAATTGTCATCGTTGAACATTTTACATTGACGTTACCAGGCGCATTGTTATAACGATCGATGTGACTGATGGAACAATGCAAACATACCATTTTTACAATGAAATTGTTGAATAGACTTGCAAACAAGTTTCTAATTCATAAAAGTTTACTGTATCTTGACCTAGTTGAATCTATCACTCGATAAAATACATGACGGAAACTGGGCTTGTAAACAACATGATTTCTCAGTTTTAGTCTGTTTATAAAAAGGTCACGTGCCACTTCAATAATTTATATAAAACAAAATTCTTTGGTATCAAATCTCCAGGAAGAGGTAACCTAATAGAAAATAGAGTAAAAATTGTCAGGATACATAGATTTGTCTGAAAAATTAGTTTATATTTACATAAGGAAAGTGACGGAAAGTGGCCCCCGACGAGTATATAACTTATTTATTGAAAACGTTGTGACTGGAGTATGTACTCACAGATTGATGTTAAATGTTAACTGTGTCTCTTAAATAGAGGAACTTACATGAGTGCCTTTTTAATATGGTGTTTTTTAAATGAGCTGGATAAAATTATCTGAAGTGAGGCTCTGCCGAGCATCATTATATCAGTTTTAACTGAGTTTAATAAATTGAGTATTAAATAGGCATGAATGTGAGATTCTATTTATCACACAACTCCAAAAACACCTCCTCATAAGCAACATTTATTAGTTTATCTGCCTATATATAACATTGTCATACGATGACGTCATATGTGTGTATGATTACATCATAAGTTGGCTTGGGTCTTCTCTGTACAACGACAAACAACGGAACTACCTCGTCAATTTCCATAAACCTGTATTTTAATGGTTACTGACAATTCCAGTGTACTCCGAGCTGAGCGGAAAAGACTGAATGATGATTCGGCCTTCATAACATTTGCATATGATATGATATTAATATGATAAATACGTCATGGCTTTACGTCACAGACTCAATAAAATCGAGCTTGCTACTTCCTCTCTTGCTTGTGTTTGTTGCTTCCAAGGGATCTCCTTTTCAGTATTTATTGACATTTACACTATCATTTGTTTAGTGCTGTGTGGCGGCTGTAAAAAGTCGCCCCAACTACAAATCAGTAGTGTCATTACTTACTTGTCCTTCGGGATCAACAAGCCCAATCTTTGTGGCTTTAAAGTAGAATATCGCTAAGGACGTTGCTAGGAGGCGTGAGACGTGTTGCATCTTACAATACCTTTTGAGAACAGACTCAATAAAACCGAGCCTGCTACTTTTCTCTCTTGTTTGTGTTTGTTGCTTCCAAGGGATCTCCTTTTCAGTATTTATTTATTGTACTCCCACACCGCAAGTGATGTGATAAACCAAATTATAGCTATTTATAACTGATATAAAATACATTGAATTTTATTGTTTCCAGATAAGAACAATAGCAATTATTGCTGAGGGAATTCCAGAGAATCTTACAAGAGCATTACTCAAGATGGCTAATGCAAAAGGTGTCTTTATAATAGGCCCTGCCACGGTAAGTCAACATGATAAATACTGTGTTTTACAGCTTCCCCCTAAACCCCTGAAAATTACGCATCCACATATAGACATCTCTGGGTAACTCAGCAAAAATGCGCGAGTGAAACATGTCATTGAATAATTTGGCTATATGCACCTTTTTCGTTTTTATGTTTAGTGCATTGTTTATAAGAACCAAATTATCAATCAAGAACATGTTATTAATCAAGAAAATTATTGTGGCTAGTGTGTGTTGAACAAAAGATATGTTTGTACAAGCTTACATGGGCAATGCAGATTTGGATTTGTAACCAATTTACATGTAAAAGTATGAATATACCAATATCAATGTTAAAGTTTAACAATCTTTCATAGGCTTTCCAGGGAAAATCTGGAATTCTAACATGAGGTATAACATTTTTTGTTAGACCTGAGGCTAAAATTAAAACAGTTATACTGAGGATTGGAATTTTCCTATCTGAACCAGTTAAACATGATTGATTCTTTTTCTTGCATACCCATTGTCTATTTTGTGCTCTGACATCGCCAATTTACACAATGACTTGTTACAACTTTTGAGGGCTGTTCCAATAAAACACACCCAGGACACCAGAAAAGAAATTTAATAAACATCTGGGGGTGAACGCTATTTTCTAAAATTTGGTTGTTTGAAAAAAAAAAGTATAAAAGTCGAACAGGAAATGCAGCTTTCACAGAACACAGTATTAAAACCCAAAAACATGCAAAAAGACAAACATGAAGGGAAATTTTAATAAGGAATAAAGGCATATGACATCACAAACACAAAAAGGGTTGACAATAGGGCTACCGCCTTGGAACGGCCAGTGGCAAAAAAGGCCGCTGGGGGTTTAAACCAGGTTCTAGGGAGCACCTAACCTCATCCCAATAAAACGAGACAGTGTAAATAAAGAAATCCCTGCCATGGACTAGTCTCTAACCAACAAGGGAGCAGTTTTGAATCTATGGGTGGGTTTTCATTTCAAAAGTGCCTTCCTGGAGTCCCATGCATGTTTGATGGAAAAGCCATGATATGCGTGACTTTTATCTGCCACTTTATCAGATTAGATTTCCAGCACTTATGTAAGATGCTGAAATCCTTATATGGTTTGCAAGATAGGATTATATGCTCAGACAGAAAAATAAAGACACATTTGAGTTTGAGACATTTAAGGGACATTTTACGTGAAGGTGAAACTGTTTTGGTAACTGTGAATTCCGAATCTGACTGGCTAATAATATTCTGTTTTCTTTTTTCTCTATTTTCCGTCAACCAGTCATAGTTTATGTACCTCGTTTGACTTTTAATGTCCTTTATATATGTGCATAACGACTTAATATTCATGCATAAGGATTTTATATTCATGGTGAATTGAATTGAATGTTGTTTAACGGCTCATCAACAGAGTATAGGTTATTTAGAGCCGCCCCAGAGAGAGGGGAAGGATACATAGGAATCCGGGAACCTGCCCTACTCTTATAATCGAATAGATTCATATGGTTCTTTAACGTGCTCGGAGGATAGACCGATACACGGGACCGCCCGGTTTACGTCCCCATCCGACGTAAGAACACACCGACGGAACTCAGTGGCACCACGGAGGATTGAACGTGGGGCCTCCGTTTACAAATCCGCCGCGCTACCGACTGCGCCACGCCAGCTCCTATATTCATGGTGAGAAAACAATGTATACTTTAAACAAAGGCAAACGTTTTTATCCACTATCCCTGCATTCTTGACACTGTAATATTATCTTCCAACAGGTGGGTGGAGTAAAACCAGGCTGTTTCAAGATAGGCAACACTGGTGGTATGCTTGACAACATCCTAGCGTCAAAGTTGTACCGCCCAGGTAGTGTGGCGTATGTCTCGAGGTCTGGTGGTATGTCCAACGAACTGAACAACATAATTGCACTCAACACAGATGGCGTGTATGAGGGTATTGCAATAGGTGGAGACAGGTATATTGTGCGAATTCGTGTTTTTTGCTCACCTGAGACAAAGGCTTAAATGAGGTACTGTGGTCACCTTTCTTTCGCTGTCTGTTTGGCCATGTGCCCTCCAGCAAGTGCTTGAAAACCTTCTCCTCAGAAACTATACTGAAAGGAAAAAGAAACGCATAATGGGTATTTCCGCTATATATTGTATGTTTAATATGCTACTGCTAATCAAATGGTACAGGGCGACATTAGGCCTGTCCTTTCGGAAAGAAGGTTTAAACAGGACCGAACGCAACAATGGTTACCCCTTTAAAGTTTCATTATCGACAGAATGCGCATTTGTCTCAAGCAGGTAAGCAAACTTAGGCTTTAAATTTTGCAATCTATTAACATTAAAGAGGCTCTACCTATATATTTTTGTCCACCACTTGATATAAATTTTACTTAATTATAAAGAGGACGATGAAAAAGGTAAATGGCAATTATTTCACCCAATGTAATATGCGTTTTGCTGGGGATAAACAGGATTGAAACGATCGGATTTTTGAAATTGTATTCGTAATTGTTTTAGACAAGCCGATTGCGGAGATTTTCCGATCTTATTCGTTTACAATCGGAACTACCTCGTCTGATTAGCGAAGAGTTCCTATCGATTCGTTTGCTATCGGAACTGCGCCGAATAGTTTGTAATCGCATTGCGCATGTCCGAGAAAATCGTAAAAACTCGTAGTTCTCCGGCAGGAATAAACGGCTGGGCAGCATTTTATTCAAGATATTGTTTTGATCATAATTAATAATTTACAGAACTGGAATACGAACCATGTTTCTTCTTAGAATACTCATAAAATAGCTTTGTATACATATAAATGCAGTAATATTGAGTATTTAATATTTTACATTAAAAGTCGCGTAGATATAGGTAGTGCCTCTTTAAACATAATACTGAAATGGCTTGACATTTTCAAGCGAAACTTCAACATGTATGCATTTTGTGTAACAAGGTCTACTTCGATTAAAAGGTCTACTACATGGCAGAGTTGTTCTTTCTGTAATTAGTTGAGATATAACTGGAATATTACGTGGAATTTGGTGTTTATAATAGTGTAGTATAGGCAGTTTTGTGAGTATGCGTTTCTTTTCCTTTCAGTATACTTTTGACCAAAATTCACATGGATGATCCTTAGGTCAATGGTTTTAATGATCACTGTTTAACATATAGTTACATTAAAGGTCTTCATCATGACCCCTGCATTGTTTCAGGTGCCATCTCGCTCAAATCACTAGAGCAGTGGCAGAAAAACAATAAACGTGGCTCCAGCTTAAATGGAGTGTCTACAATAGAATTTACAGCAACTCTGCAGTTCTGCAGGTGAGAATGTTCTAGGCCCATTCTGCATATTTTTCCTCGATGTACATGGAGGATGAGCCTGGCATGTTCATGCCTGTTTGGCGCCATATAACCTTTCATGTGTTGGTGCGCCTTAAAACATAATTCAGTTCAAATTAACATATAGTTAAATTAGTTATATTGGAAAATCTGTAAAACAAATCTTCTCTGAACTTACCAGACCTCTTTTATCTGTCCCACTGTTGTAACTGTTGCAAGTGTCTACAATGGACAAGGCCATCAGGTGAGCAATTCAGTGCCAAATCCATTTGGCCCTCTTGTTGAGTAAATGGTGTAAATAGAAATTCTGCAATAAAAATATACAGTTTACAAAATACAAAATATATACTAATAGCAATGTTTATCAGTTTATCAGAAAATAATTTAAAGTTTAAGATACAGTTGATCTTTTTGTGTTAACTTACTAACTATATGCATGTTGTTTAAATAAATTTTGAATTTATTGACTGACATAATTTAGTCAACTTAGCAATGTATTTTGTATTTGTCAAGATATCCAGGAACAACATTCATGGATCACATTCTGAGATACCAGGATGACCCAGAGGTCAAAATGATGGTCCTACTTGGGGAGGTTAGTAATGTACTCTCGCACTGTGTTTTGAACTGATTCAAAACTCCACAATAGTGTCATCTGGCACCACATAATTTTATAGTATTGAGTACTGTACTCATCAAAATAAAAAAATGAGTACCGGGCTTCTCGTTTCAGTACCGTCGTACCTATAAAATACATGCAATCTTAGCTCAGCCTATTTTTTCTTTAAAAAAAGCTGTATTATATTTATATAAACAACAGTTATGGGTGCAGTTTAATTGAATATACTTATTTTTATAGTCTGTCTACCAATACAAGTTTTTCTTGTTCCTAGGCTTATAAGTCTGCTTTAACCTTCTATCTCAGCATGATTTGAAGCCATGTCACTATCTTATGGCTGGTACAGGGTCATAACCATTTATCTCAGGACATATTCTTAACAAACAATTAAGATTTCTGAGTTCTTTTTTTTAGCAACCAAATCATTGTGGAGTGGAGGCATTTTGATATAATACATTTCTCATTGATTGTGGACCAACTCGGATTTTGCATCCCTGGATTCACCCATTGACAATAATATAGTCAAGCATTTTGTTATTTGTTCCACTGGATAGTTCGGTCTTTTCACAAAAGTAAACTGTCCTAAAACTATTTTATCTGGATCAATCAGGCGCTCAGAAGCATCACCAGAGACTGATTCAATGCAGTCATCAAGATCATTGTAATCATTATCATCAGGTTGATGTTTCAGATTCAGTGAGAGCATCACAGCATCTCTATGCTCATTAGTTTCATCAAGAAACTTTATTGTTTACACCTGAATGTTAGGTGTTCCTTTGGTCGCCATGACATTCTTCTTATTACAGGATGCAAACGTCTTACAACAGTTCTCCAGATTTCAAAGTACTCATTTAAATTAATTCAGTCCATACTTTATACGGACATATTTTCCATGGTACATTATTCTTTTGAAAATGGTGCGTTTGCCAATTGGAGTTTGCTTCGAATTAATGTAAATAACAAAAAATGAATTTGCACCATTTAGCGTATTGCATGTATGCAAAATAGGTATATTTGGAGATCAGCCACAAGTTCCACAACATTCGTTTGCTTAAATAGACTTTAATTCTGTGAATTAAATACATATTAAAAAAAAAGAAGATATTTATTTTTTTATAAATAAATAATGTTGACTTAGTTTTAAACTTTATTTATGATACTGGTCTATTCTCATTACCGACGATATCTAAAAGCGCCGCATTTTATTAATTAAAAGCGCCACATTTTAGAAATATCCAATAACCGGAAGTGATGCCTCTATAGCCAAGTGGTAGAGCGCTGGGCCCACAAGCGGAAGTTTGTGGGTTCAAACCCCGCCAGAAGCTGGTCTCTCCATTTCATGTTTCATTAATTCATTGCTTATCATTCATCACCATTTCTGCAAAAATCCACCTTCACATCCCTCAAATTTGCTTCATGAGTAGTTAGTAGTTCACTGCTGTCTTGTGACGATGTTAGGCCGACATTCACCGAATAGGGATAGGGAAGCTGTAGACAGAAATTCGTTGGTTATTCCTATGGCCCGTCTAAAGTATGCAATGGCCAGTAGCCTAGTAGTGGCATAGTAGCTTGAATAGAGTAATATAGAGTACTATGGGGAGGCTTTTTCACAGCAATAGTCAATAACATGACATATCAGTAATGTCCCAGAAACAGTGCAATCCAAGGGAAAAAAGAGAAATATCTGGTGAACTGCGGGTGAACAGCGAGAGTCGTCGTAGAAACGGAATATACAGCGAGGCTCCAGCAGAAAGTAGGTCAAAACAGATCATTATCCAGTAGGGGGGACAAAAGGAGAGCTAGCGGAAGTCGGAGTGGGAGAAAGCGAAAGAAAGGAGCAAATAAAAGGGCTTGAGAAGGTGGACCAAAAAAAAAAAATACCGGAAGTGCAATCTAATTATTGACGCTTGAATTAACCGCTAATAATGATGTGATGTGTACGATGATGTGTAAAATAAATAATATCATGTCTGTTTTAATGTTGATTTTATACCAGCAAATGTTACTTGTCCACATGAACGCCTGATTTTACATTGTCAATGGGGTGAAATTAGGGATGCAAAATATGAGTTGGTCCACAATAAATTGGATGCATCAAATTATATAAAAATGCCTCCACATTGATTTGGTTGCTAAAATAAAGAAATCATAATTTTTTGGCGTAATGATTGAGGAGTTGTTTGACTTGGGTCTGGAAGAGAAGTTGGTCATTTGTGTGAAGACATGTTTTGAATGGTGAACATAGGTCATATGTTGGCAGGGTTAAAGTTATAGAAAGCTTACAGTATGTCCAATCATGTACATACGACTCTTACAGATCTCCAGCTTGACATGACACAAATGATAAGCTTAGGAACAGGTGGAGCAGCGACAATAATGGGCCAACAAACTGGAACTGGGGTGCAGCTCCAAAGTCCTTACCATTTATAACACAACCTGGCACATAGGTTGGGTCTTGGTGTGTGGATGTCATAAAAGGGCTACAAACACTAGAAAACTTTAAACCAATGTATAATTATCCACTATTTTAACTCTGCAGTTAGAACAGCTAAACTACAGAAAGTGCAGAAAATCTTTGATGATAAAGAGTTGAAAATAAAACAAGCACATGCTGTTGGTTGGCTCAGTTTAAGAAGTGCTTTTGAAGCGGTGTTTAGGTGTTATCTGTTAAATGTAGCAAAAAAAGCAGAACTGGGAGTTTCTAACTGTGTACCAAAACCCTCCATAAATATATCAACAGTAAAAAGAATACTCTGCTAACACGTTCATATTAGATGTGCACAATGAGATTGATGATTTGCAGAAAGCTGACCTCATATTTAGTGAAGTCAAACCAATGCTTTAATACACTCAAGGCTGGTCACATTGAACTGAAAGAAGGCAGTGAACATTACAGGCAGATGTGTGAACATTTTGAACAGGATTCTGGATTGAAAGGAGTGATTTTGACAGGAGATTTACATGCTGCAAAAGAAGAAGTTAAAAACTTGATGGATCGATACACAGTTTGCTTGAAACAGTTTCAGGTTAACCCAGCAAGATGGAGGTACTCTGTGCAACCTTGGGGCTGTTCTTCACCCAGAGACATTTGATGGAGAGTTAGCAGATGGTGCAATTGAAAATATGGGGACATTATTTGGAAGCAACAATGTCATTTGAAAAGGAGTGATGACCAAGATCAACCTGTAGAAACTAAAGTAGGGCCCATCTTGAACAAAGATTATTTGGTTAAAACAGAATAGCCCAGATTCAAAGCTATGCTCAAGGATACTTATAAAAATGCAAAAACTAAAACACTTCGCAAGAAAATAATTGTACTGCATGCTGACAGGTTTCTGAACACAACTGTATTGTATAATATTGCTCTTTGCATGTGTGTGAAAGTGCCCATTGTGAGCTGTCATTTTCAGTGCAAAATAGACTGACGAGAAAGTTCAGATGTTCGATCAAAGCTGAAAACCTAGATTGTGAATTTGTCTTGAGGGTCCTGAAATAAATGCTTGGGATCCTGTACTAGCCATAAGATTGTGGCGTGGCATCAAATCACGCAGAGATAAAAGGTTAAAACAGGCATATAAGCATAGGAACCAGTAAAACTTGTATTGGTGACAGATATATATATTGAATTAAACTGCATCCATACGTTGTTTATATAATAAGACAATAAAATTAGCTTAAAAAGAAAGATAGCTAAAGTTGGATTTTAGAACTACAGTGGTACTCATTTTTTATAGATCAAGGTCACAGTGACCTTATATGGAAATATGCATTCTGCACAATAACTTCAAAACCGTAACACCTACACTCATAAAACTTCATAGGTACTTTGCGCTAGGTGAGAGGAGGAACTCTGTTGTTTTGGAGGCCAGTAGTTTAAAGGTCAAGGTCATAGTTACCTAATATGGAAATATGTATGCTACACAATAACATCAAAACAAAAACAGCTACACCATAGAACTTAATAGTAGATGTATTGACCTAGGTGAGAGGAGGAACCCTGTTGTCTTTGGGGCCATTAGGTCAATGGTCAAGGTCACAGTGACCTTTTATTATTATTTTTTAACCCACAGGTCTCCTAATTGTGGTCAGCGATTTTTCATAAATGTCCATGCAACAGGCGGCATCTATTGGCTGGCTTATAAACTGCTGTAGGGAGATACTGATAGGGAGATACTGAATTTCTGTCTTTGGGAGTAGCGCTAAATCATATCAACTTCCTGTCTTTGGGAATAGCACTAAATCATATCAACTTCCCATACATGTGATATTTTCAGGACCTCAGTCTGGGAATTTAGTCATTTTTTTAAGGGAGAGTCATGCAAAAATCTGGGAGTTTTTTTCGCGGGCTAATTTTAGCGCGCGAGCAGTATTATTTACCCAAATTCTATAAACGAATACTAAGAAATACACTTTTAAACAAGTTTCTTCATTGATTTCAGGGGAAATAACAAGAATGATAAAAACAATGTTTAAACAATATTTTATTTTCATGCTTTTTTCATTTTCTTATTTCTTATTAATTATTAATTTTGATAATTATAAACATTAATAACCAAAGATAAACATGCAAGATCATCTAACACTATAAATATTTGAGCTTTATATTATGGTTTTGACTCTGAGTCTCTCAAATAAGAATCAAGTGTCATGTCTTGAAGACAGCCCTATAAACTTTAACACAGTGAACTTTCACCAATTGTCTTAAACTTAGTTGCATACATCCTTACACAGAACAAAAGCAACCAACATAAAACAAGGAACCCCCTTTTTTTTAAAAAGCAAAATCTTAAATCAAAAATACATACCAACATCGAACAAAAGCAATGTATGTCAATCATGGAACTCCTTTTGAAGTAAAATCTTTATAAAATTCTTTGATTAAATCAAACATACTCACTAAATTCATGCTGACAAAGTCTACTTTCGTTTTTGCTATCCGATAAATTATCACCTTTAACAAACATTCATTTTCCAACTAAATAAATGATACCGGCAATTACATTCAAGTCATATGGAACCTGTTTAATTACACACATCATTAAAGACTTCATAAGTGTGCTGCTAATCCTTTGATAAGATCCATTATGCCAATAAACTGTTTGCCAATAACACTTCCCCCAGGCCCAGGGTACACAACTTGTCACGTGATATTTTCGCGAGTCGCGAGACAATACAATCAAGTTGGTTTTTAGGCTAACATATACTAAACAAAGTAGACCGATGATTTTCGAAAAATCGATTTTAGCAACTTTACGGGAGTTTTTCACACAATTCCATGGGGCCAGGAGGAGGGTTAGAATTCCGTGAGATTTCATCTCACGCCGTGAGGTATCACATGTATGACTTCCTGTCTTTGGAAGTAGCACTAAATTTTATCAACTTCCTGTCTTTTGAAGTAGACTAAATCATATCAACTTCCAGTCTTTGGGAGTAACACTAAATCATATCAACTTCCTGTCTTTGGGAGTAGACTAAATCATATCAACTTCCAATCTTTGGGAGTAGACTAAATCATATCAACTTCCAGTCTTTGGGAGTACCACTAAATCATATCAACTTCCTGTCTTTGGGAGTACCACTAAATCTTGTCAACTTCCTGTCTTTGGGAGTAGACTAAATCATATCAACTTCCAGTCTTTGGGAGTACCACTAAATCATATCAACTTCCTGTCTTTGGGAGTACCACTAAATCTTGTCAACTTCCTGTCTTTGGGAGTAGACTAAATCATATCAACTTCCAGTCTTTGGGAGTAACGCTAACTCTTGTCAACTTCCAGTCTTTGAGAGTAGACTAAATCATATCAACTTCCTGTCTTTGGGAGTAACACTAAATCATATCAACTTCCTGTCTTTGGGAGTAGACTAAATCATATCAACTTCCAGTCTTTGGGAGTAACGCTAACTCTTGTCAACTTCCAGTCTTTGAGAGTAGACTAAATCATATCAACTTCCAGTCTTTGGGAGTACCACTAAATCATATCAACTTCCTGTCTTTGGGAGTACCACTAAATCTTGTCAACTTCCTGTCTTTGGGAGTAGACTAAATCATATCAACTTCCAGTCTTTGGGAGTAACGCTAACTCTTGTCAACTTCCAGTCTTTGAGAGTAGACTAAATCATATCAACTTCCTGTCTTTGGGAGTAACACTAAATCATATCAACTTCCAGTCTTTGGGAGTAACGCTAACTCTTGTCAACTTCCAGTCTTTGAGAGTAGACTAAATCATATCAACTTCCAGTCTTTGGGAGTACCACTAAATCATATCAACTTCCTGTCTTTGGGAGTACCACTAAATCTTGTCAACTTCCTGTCTTTGAGAGTAGACTAAATCATATCAACTTCCAGTCTTTGGGAGTACCACTAAATCATATCAACTTCCTGTCTTTGGGAGTACCACTAAATCTTGTCAACTTCCTGTCTTTGGGAGTAGACTAAATCATATCAACTTCCAGTCTTTGGGAGTACCACTAAATCTTGTCAACTTCCTGTCTTTGGGAGTAGACTAAATCATATCAACTTCCTGTCTTTGGGAGTAACACTAAATCATATCAATTTACAGTCTTTGGGAGTAGACTAAATCATATCAACTTCCAGTCTTTGGGAGTAACGCTAACTCTTGTCAACTTCCAGTCTTTGAGAGTAGACTAAATCATATCAACTTCCAGTCTTTGGGAGTACCACTAAATCTTGTCAACTTCCTGTCTTTGGGAGTAACACTAAATCATATCAATTTACAGTCTTTGGGAGTAGACTAAATCATATCAACTTCCAGTCTTTGGGAGTAACACTAAATCATATCAACTTCCTGTCTTTGGGAGTACCACTAAATCTTGTCAACTTCCTGTCTTTGGGAGTAACACTAAATCATATCAATTTACAGTCTTTGGGAGTAGACTAAATCATATCAACTTCCAGTCTTTGGGAGTAACACTAAATCATATCAACTTCCTGTCTTTAGGAGTACCACTAAATCTTGTCAACTTCCTGTCTTTTGGAGTAACACTAAATCTTGTCAACTTCCTGTCTTTGGGAGTAGACTAAATCATATCAACTTCCTGTCTTTGGGAGTACCACTAAATCATATCAACTTCCAGTCTTTGGGAGTAACACTAAATCTTGTCAACTTCCTGTCTTTGAGAGTAGACTAAATCATATCAAATTCCAGTCTTTGGGAGTAGACTAAATCATATCAACTTCCAGTCTTTGGGAGTACCACTAAATCTTGTCAACTTCCTGTCTTTGGGAGTAGACTAAATCATATCAAATTCCAGTCTTTGGGAGTAGACTAAATCATATCAACTTCCAGTCTTTGGGAGTAACACTAAATCATATCAACTTCCTGTCTTTTGGAGTAACACTAAATCTTGTCAACTTCCTGTCTTTGGGAGTAGACTAAATCATATCAACTTCCTGTCTTTGGGAGTACCACTAAATCATATCAACTTCCTGTCTTTTGAAGTAACACTAAATCTTGTCAACTTCCTGTCTTTGGGAGTAGACTAAATCATATCAACTTCCTGTCTTTGGGAGTAACACTAAATCTTGTCAACTTCCTGTCTTTGGGAGTAGACTAAATCATATCAACTTCCTGTCTTTGGGAGTACCACTAAATCATATCAACTTCCTGTCTTTTGAAGTAACACTAAATCTTGTCAACTTCCTGTCTTTGGGAGTAGACTAAATCATATCAACTTCCTGTCTTTGGGAGTAACACTAAATCTTGTCAAGTTCCCTTCTTTTGGAGTAACACTAAATCTTGTCAACTTCCTGTCTTTGGGAGTAGACTAAATCATATCAACTTCCTGTCTTTGGGAGTACCACTAAATCATATCAACTTCCTGTCTTTGGGAGTACCACTAAATCATATCAACTTCCTGTCTTTGGGAGTAACACTAAATCATATCAACTTCCTGTCTTTGGGAGTAGACTAAATCATATCAACTTCCTGTCTCTGGGAGTAGACTAAATCATATCAACTTCCTGTCTTTGGGAATAGCACTAAATCTTATCAACTTCCTGTCTTAGGAAGTAGCACTAAATCATATCCAGGGTTTCATCGCAACCCTTTTGTAACAACATATAAATAAAGAAGGTAAACAGTGTTGTGTTAAAATATTGATAGCTGTTAAATAACAGTTCTGTTCAACATGTGATTAAAAATGTTAGGGGTAAAAGACTGGCCATAAGATTGTGTTGTTGTATTGACATTGCTATATTGAAATTGTCATTTTATATATATATATATATAATTATTGAAACACGCCACCAGACACCACGGCACATCCTTTATGAAAGACTTTCTAAGGATGAATTAAAAGCTGTTCGCCCCTGATCATTTCCCTGCATTGAGCCCCAAGTCGACGTCAGGTTGCACATGTTCCGGCGACCTCCAATGGCAAGAACCCAAGCATTTAGGCGTGATACACACTGGCAAAGGCCATTGTTGGTATTATACCACACTGCACACCATTAGCGATTGATCAAAGTTATATTTCCTTTAATCCTTTTGTTATTCATCAACTTAAATCCAACTTTTTCCATTGAACAGTGGCATGTTCAACATAAACAGATACCACATGATGTTTCAGGTGCCCGGTCTCGATAGATTGTTAACTGTTGGACCGGGTACCAATCCAAGGGAGATAACAAATACCCTGTGGAGCGCCTCCGAATGTATAGACGATCACATGGTTTTGTTTGCCGAGTACATAGCCATTGACTAACTTCTTTTTTGATATTTTTTTTACTTAATTCAAACTACCTCAATATTCTAAAAATCTTCATAACATTCTAGAAATATATATCATCAGCAGTTAATGCAAACACTTCAATATGTTTTGATATCTTAAGTATGTGCCTTTGTTCTCAAGTTAATATTGCTTACTGTTGCCATATAACTTTTAAAATATTTCTACCTTTTTGTTGTTAAATAATAAAAATTTGCAAATAAATACACATTTCCTCCTTTTGAAAACATTTTGCGCCACCTTGTGCTTTGCATCAGTTTCTTCTTGTTATGCTACTGTTATACATTTGTATGTTTGCAGGTTGGGGGTGTTGAAGAATACAGCTTGATTAAGGCAATGTCAGAAGGAAGGGTGACCAAACCTGTTGTGGCATGGTGTATAGGAACTTGCGCCAAAATGTTCACCTCTGAGGTACCCAATCTTGTGTTTTTTTGGTTTTAAACTTAGAGGCTATTGTTTTAAAGGGGTTGATGCACTATTTTCAAACAACATTTATTTAAAAGGGCTCTAAAGAACTTGAAAAAAGCTAAACAATTATCAAAATGACATGAAAAATGAAGGAGATATGACCTATTGAAAACTTGCAAAAAACATAAATGGGGGCGGCAATCTTTGAACGATGATGTCATCACACTTTTCTATCATATGGCACATTGACAAAATACCATTTAAAGCAAAGAAAATCACTGCAAATGCAAAATAATCATACAATGTACACATTTTACATTTATATATTTTTAATCAATTTGAAGTGATTTGTTTTGCTTTAAACAATATTTGTCAATATTGCATATATGGTAAAAAGGCGCGATGACGTCATCGTTCCAAGATGGCCACCTCCATTTAAGCTTCTTTGTACATTTTCAGTAGGCCATATCTCATTTATTTTTGAAGGTATTTTAATAATTCTTTCAACTTTTTTCAAGTTTTACAGAGCCCCTGTAAATAAAAGCTGTTTGAAAATAGTGCATCAACCCCTTTTATATTTAATTTCTTAATTTCATAAATAAAGCATCTTAAAGAGACACATGGCAATCTCTTTTGTTTCCTTCAAAATGACTGTCTCCCGTTAATCTTTCTACAAAACTATCTTAATAATTAAAAGTATTTGAATAGTTAGTAGTAATTTAATTTGCACCAATAATATATTTCCACATATTATGTTTTATATTGAACATGTTGAATGCCAACAGGTTTAAAGTTACAAAACTGGATTAAAAAATTTAGGTGTTAATTTTTCTGTTTGAATAATACATTAAGACCATGACGTGTGTCCCTTTAAATGAGTTCATATTTGTTGTGTCCCTTTATTAGTGATTTTAGGTGCTCGTTTTAAATCATATTGCTTGAGCTTAATAAAATCAATATTAAATGTAAACAAGCTTTTAAGATTCTGTTCATCATAATCTCTGATGTAAGAAGATGTATTTCCTACAAAGGTCGCAGAAAAGGCCGGTGCCTTATACAAAGCAACTTTATAAGACATTTTACATATAATCAGTATTAAACAAAATGTAGAACTTAAAAAAATTAAGATTTATGTGATTTTCACAAATCAGATTCTAACATTCTTGTTTTGGAAAAAAATTGATGTCATGATAGAAACAATTAAATTAAACTAATACTATTTTGATGGTTTAAGAAGGTGCAGTAATAAAAATGGACCAATGAAAACTGTTAATTTAGCAAGTGGGAGAGACTCAATCCATTCTCAGAATTGTGACATGCCTTATGCCCTCGGCGAACGCCTGGTGTTCATTAGTGTTTTACCAGGTATTTGCTAACATTGACAGTCCTTGTGTAGGTCGGTAAAACAGATGAATTATTGTTATTTTCTTATTTTCACAAGGCTATAGACCTTGTAGGTTCTTCAAATTTTACAAAAATAGATTTGTGTGATAATTTCAAATATTTTGTTTTGTAGGTGCAGTTTGGTCATGCTGGGGCGTGTGCCAACGCAGATGCTGAAACAGCTACTGCCAAAAACAAGGCATTAAACGAAGCCGGTGCTCATGTACCCAGAAGTTTCGATGAGCTGGGACATCTAATAAAGTAAGAGTTAATTTGTGTTTAGCAATATTTTAGTATTGTATTTTCTCACCTGTATAACAGAGATGTCTCGTATCTCACCTGCTATTAAAAGATATTCTCATTTCTCACTCAGTGTGAGATATTCTCATATCTTATCCAGCAAGAACGAGATAATCTCAATAAGAGTTTCCGAGATAATCTCAATAAGAGTTTCCGTGCTGCATTTGACACCATCTCGTCCATCACCACTGCGGGGGTCGAGTCCTACTCAGAGCTCGACTTGTGAGGAAGTTTTTATTTTTACGGATGGCAGGAGGTATACAGTACTGGTTTTATCCAGGAAAATGGGGGTGATCTGCCTCCACCATGAAAAAATTGACCGTCATATATAGCCTAAAATGTGCTTAAAACCATTAAGACAATCAATATCTCAGCCATTGTGAGATAATCTCATACGACACCTAGTGTCAGATGATCTCATATCTCCACCGAGTGTGATTACGGTAACATGGTAACACAGTAATTATTCATAGAGTACAAGGTGAAAGTGCTTTAAGTTCTAAGAAAAGATATTCACAGAGTTAATGTGATATGAATAATAATGAATAATTTGGCATATTTTGCAAATTATTATATTCTATTAATTTATTTGTGCAATGTCCTTGCTAAGTTATGAGACTCCTGTAAACTATGTTAACTGTTTCATTTTCCGTTTTATTTAGCACTATCCGCCTTTAATATACAGTCGAACCTCGATAGCTCGAACACCGGTGATTCGAATACCATCGGTAATTCGAACACATTTTCCGGTCCCGACACAACCCCTATATAATTCAATGTTATTTAACCTCGATTATACGAATATTATTTCTCGAATAACCCGGCTCGCTCGAATACTTTTTCGGTCCGAAGATCCATTTTTGTGTGAATTTAAACCTCGGTTAATCGAAGGTGATGATCTGTTGCCATGCGACGTCGGCCATATTAATTGTAATCGACGCGTTTGTATTTGTTTGTAGCAAGTTCGATCATAGTGTGAAAACAGATAAAGTTGGTTGTTAAAGGTGCGAACATTTATGATTGAAAAGCGATAATAGACAGATAAAATTTATGTTTAGTGAACTTCGTTTACTGTTAATTACGATAAATTAAACACGGTTGATTTTCTAATTAAATAATGTACTGAAACCAGTCTTACCTTGTTCTCATTATTCGGACTTCCGGAATGTATGTTAAAATCTATTAGTGTGATATTTCTTTAAATATATGATAAAACAAACACATTATTGCAGTTTTTCTTGTATTTTCAGTGTAACAATTACATGTTATATATCCGTTATGAGGTTTAAACAAACATGCATGAACATAAAAAAACATACCGAGAACGATACATCACGTACACAAGTAACACTATTTCGGATGGTACACAAATTCGGATAGATATTTTGGTTTTTACCGTTACCTCGATACCTCGAAGCCACCGATAGCTCGAACATATCCCTATGGTCCCGCTGACTTCGAGCTATCGAGGTTCGACTGTACTTAAAAACGTGACAATTTGAGTATTCCCTGCTCATTTCTGATGCATGTTAGACAGAGTGACTATTTAAATATTTCTGCTTTCAGGGAGGTGTTTGACAAAATGGTATCAGACGGAATTATAGTTCCCAAACCAGATGAGGCCCCACCCACTGTCCCCATGGACTTTGCCTGGGCTAGGGTAAGATATTGTTATTATTAATGCAACTTATTTCTTCTGTTCTTCACCTACTTTTTCTGTATCAACCTCAGCCTAGTTGCTTTCTTCCACTGCTTTAACTTGTTGGAAAGGGCCGGTAACAAGGCGGTCCCAAGGGCGGTTACAGGGCAGTCCCAAGGGATGGTTATAGGGCAGTCCAAAGGGGCAGTAACAGGGCGGTCCCAAGGGATGGTTATAGGGCAGTCCAAAGGGGCAGTAACAGAGCAGTCCTAAGGGATGGTTATAGGGCAGTCCAAAGAGGCAGTAACAGGGCGATCTCAAGGGGCCATAACAAGGTGGTCCCAAGGAACTGTAACAGTGCAGTCCTAAGCATGTCTGTCCTCTGGGCGTGCAATTATGACTACCTGTAATGAGTGTTGCACTGTTGTGTCTTCTTTAATAGATGATCTGTCACAGCAGTTGCAGAATTAAGGTTTTATTCCTTGGTTATGATTTTGGGGAGAAAATATTTCTGTAACAATTACCCCTCAGTTCTAGTGAAATTAAGATTTTATACCTTCAGTTTATAATATTTCAGGAGTGAAAACTCCTTGGATCCAAACATTATGTGGGCTGTAGATCGTGGTACACTAGTATAATTGTGCAGATCCAGACTGTTCATTTGAAATAATATGAATTTAAAATTATATTAAAACTGAATAAAGTAGCTACCGCGCCAACAACAGCCAAATTTTACAATGATGAGGTATATATATAATTTGCATATTTGCATAATCCGAACTATACAAACACAACATAGACGGCTTTAACCAGCCAGGTCAAACTCCAAAACTGGAGCGTCGAATTAAAAGCTACCAACTCATAATTCATTTTATGCATATTCAAGCATGTATTAAAAGTTAAAAGCCTGTGAAAAAAACACTTTTAATCGGCACATATACATTATTATATTATCTAAACTCTTGGATATTATTTTGTATGTGTTTCTTTAGTTAGTTTCTCTGGATGTGGACTTTATTGTCAGAGAATTCCTTTTGATGGGATGTAGTTTTTTTTACACTGTCTTGTCTATTTGGGCACTGAAGACAGGATAATAGCGAGGATTGTGCGCATATAAAATCGATTCAAGCTAACCAGTAGGCCTTATTGCCTACTGACCGTTCCAAGTCGGTAACCCTGTCTTCACCACCCTTTCTGTTGTTTTTAGCTCTACTGGCCAAAGGCCAGCAGAGCTTATGGGATGCCGAGTTGTCCGTCGTCCGTCCGTCGTCGGCGTTAACTTTTACCTCGTTAAGACGATAGGGCCTTCATTTTTCATCCGATCTTTACCATATTTTAAAATGTTCTTAATATCAATGAAAGCTCGGATGAGTTCGAAAACCAGCCAGATCGGACAAGTAACAGCGGAGTTGTGGCCCTTGATTTAGTTAAAATTGCTATACTGCTGTATTTTGCCTCGTTAAGACGATAGGGCCTTCATTTTTCATCCTATCTTTACCAAACTTTACCACATTGTTAATATCAATGAAAGCTCGGACAAGTTCGAAAAACCAGCCAGATCGGACCAGTAACAGCGGAGTTATGGTCCTTGATTTAGTTAAAAATGCTATATTTGGCCTCGTTAAGACGATAGGGCCTTTGTTTTTCATCCTATCTTTACTAAACTTTACCACATTGTTAGTATCAATGAAAGCTCTGACAAGTTCGAAAACCAGCCATATCGGACCAGTAACAGTGGAGTTATGGCCCTTGATTTAGTTAAAAATGCTATCTTTTGCATCGTTAAGATGATAGGGGCTTTGTTGTTCATCCGATCTTTACCAATCTTTATCAGATTGTTAATGTCGTTGCAAGCTCAAACAATTTTGAAAACCAGCCATATCAGACCAGTAACAGCGGAGTTATGGCCCTTGATTTAGTTAAAAATGCTATATTTTGCCTCGTTAAGACGATAGGGGCTTCATTGTTCATCCGATATTTACCAAACTTTATCAGATTGTTATTATCAATGAAAGCTCGGACAAGTTTGAAAACCAGCCGTATCGGATTAGTAAAAGCGGAGTTATGGCCCTTGATTTAGTTAAAAATGCCATATTTTGCCTCGTTAAGACGATAGGGGCTTCATTGTTCATCCGATCTTTACCAAATTTTATCAGATTGTTAATGTCGTTGAAAGCTCGAACAAGTTCGAAAACCAGCCATATTGGACTAGTAACAGCGGAGTTATGGCCCTTGATTTAGTTAAAAATGCTATATTTTGCCTCGTTAAGACGATATGGGCTTCATTGTTCATACGATCTTTACCAAACTTTATCAGATTGTTAATATCAATGAAAGCTTGGACAAGTTCGAAACCATTCATATCGGACCGGTAACAGCGGAGTTATGGCCCTTGATTTAGTTCAAAATGATATATTTTGCCTTGTTAAGATTTTTCATCAACTTTATCAGATTGTTAATGTTTATTAAAGCTTGGTCAAGTTCGAAAAACAACCAGATCGAACCAGTAACAGTGGAGTTATGGCCCTTGATTTTGTTAAAAATGCTATAATTTTCCTCGTCATACGATAGGGCCTTCACTTTGCATCTGACTTTGTCAAACTTTAGCAGATTTTATGACTTTCTTTTTTATATTATTTCTTTTTTTTTTAAATATTTTTATTTTAATTTCTTTTTTTTTTTTTTTAATAATTTTTTTTTTCTTTTTTTTTTTTTTTTAAATTTTTTTAAATTATTATTTTTAGCTCTACTGATCAGAGATCAGCAGAGCTTATGCCGTGGTGCGGCGTCCGTCGTCCGTCCGTCCGTCTGTCCGTCTGTCTGTCCGTAAACTTTTATTTGTAGCGACTTCACAGCTGAAACTACTGGATGGATATTCATGAAACTTTACAGAAATGTTGCCCATAAAGTCTAGTTGATCCTAGCAAAAATTCATGTTGATGTGAAATCCAAGATGGCCGCCAAAGCTAAAAATAGAGTTTTAAAATACAAGTTTGTAGCGACTTGTTCTTGAAAACTATAAGTGATATTGATATGGGACTTTTTCTAAAATGATCAGCATGACATGATGTTGATCCTAGTCAAAAATCGTTTTGATTCAACGTTAAACATGGCTGCCAGCGGCCATCTTTGTTTACATAGAGTTACATAGTAAAAACTTGTAGCGACTACTTCTCTGAAACTACTTGGCGGATTGTCATGAAACTTTACAGGAATGTTGCTCTTGATGTCTAATTGATCCTAGAAAAATTTCAGGTCGGCCGGAAATTCAAGATGGCCGTCACAGCTAAAAATAGATTTTTAAAAAATAAGTTTGTAGCGACTACTTCTTTGTAAACTATAAGTGATATTGATATGGGACTTTTTCTAAAATGATCAGCATTACATGATGTTGATCCTAGTCACAAATCATTTTGATTCAACGTTAAACATGGCTGCCAACGGCCATCTTTGTTTACATAGAGTTATATAGTAAAAACTTGTAGCGACTACTCCTCTGAAACTACTTGGCGGATTGTCATGAAACTTTACAGGAATGTTGCTCTTGATGTCTAATTGATCCTATCAAAATTTCAGGTCGGCCGGAAATTCAAGATGGCCGTCACAGCTAAAAATAGATTTTTAAAAAATAAGTTTGTAGCGACTACTTCTTGAAAACTATAAGTGATATTGATATGGGACTTTTTCTAAAATGATCAGCATGACATGATGTAGATCCTTGTGGAAAATTATTTTGATTCGACGTTAAACATGGCTGCCAGTGGCCATCTTTGGTTACATAGAGTTATATAGTAAAAACTTGTAGCGACTACTCCTCTGAAACTACTTGACGGATGTTCATGAAACTTCACAGGAATGTTGCTCTTGATGTCTAGTTGATCCTAGAAAAAATTCAGGTCGGCCGGAAATTCAAGATGGCCGCCACAGCTAAAAATAGATTTAAAATAAATAAGTTTGTAGCGACTACTTCTTCAAAACAATAAGAGATATTGATATGGGACTTTTTCTAAAATGATCAGTATGACATGATGTTGGTCCTTGTCGAAAATCGTTTTGATTTGACCTTAAACATGGCTGCTTTGTTTACATAGAGTTATATAATGAAAACTTGTAGCGACTACTTCTTTGAAACTACCTGACGGATTTTCATGAAACTTCACAGGAATGTTGCTCTTAATGTCTTATTGATCTTAGCAAAATTTCAGGTCGGCCAGAAATTCAAGATGGCCGCCACGGTTAAAAATAGATTTTCAAAAAACAAGTCTGTAGCGACTACTTCCTGAAATCAAAATCAATCAGTAGAGCTTCAAGGTCATTGACCTCTTGTTAATTTTTATTTTTTAATTTTTTTAATTTTTTTAAATTTTTTATTTTTAAATTCTTTTTTTTTTTTTTTAACTCTATGTTGGACCAGTCGGACTAGTAACAGAGGAGTTATGGCTCTTGATTTAGTTAAAAATGCTATATTTTGCCTCGTTAATACAGTAGGGCCTTCATTTTCGTCTGATCTTTACCAAACTTTACCAGATTCTTTAGTTATGGCCCTTGATTTAGTTAAAAAGCTGTTTTTTAATGGCAGTCACTCGCTTCATTGATGTTATAAGAACTGTGTTAGCCAGTAGAGCGTCCACAGGCCCTCTTGGGCCTCTTGTTTGTCTCTTTCATTGTGTTTGCAGTACAGTGCGGACCTACGATGCCATTGCGTTCGTACGCTGTGGTTTCTGTAGGACCCTATTCATAATTTTCTGTTGCAGAGATATTGAGATTTTATCTTATTTTCAGTAGGTGATAAAATGTGTGTTACTCGGTTTTTATCCTTAGGTTCTATAGTAAAATAAAAATCTTTGGCAGAGTAAAAAGATGATAATTTTCAAGATTTTGATTTTGAAAAATTCATATATTGAATCAATTTGCATGAAGGTATTTGAAATATGCAGGGTTTTAAAAGAATCACACTGTAGATACCTTAATTTTAACAGTAAACGTGGTTGAACATCAAGGATAAAGACCGAGTTTATCACCTACCAGAATGTATTGGTATGTCTTATTTGTGGTCACTGATTGGTCAGTTTTTTTGATGATGCTCTATCAAAATTATGAATATCTCATTTTGATAAACAGTTCTGTAGAGTAATTTTGCCATTTTCGAAGGGTTAATTTCTTTAAAGTAGTAAGGGATGAAATGTTGTTGATGAATTTTAAGTATGTATGGGGTTTAACATTGATTTTAACAGTCTTTCAGTCATATCACGACAATTTCCCTTGCTGAAAGAATATGGTATGAATGAAGGAGTTGTTTTAATAAACTGAACTTGAACATTTTAAAATAACCAGGTCATTTTATTCACTAGTGTATGTATTACCATTATAGGAGCTGGGTTTGATCCGTAAGCCTGCGTCATTCATGACAAGTATATGTGACGAGCGTGGACAGGAGCTGTTGTATGCCGGTATACCAATCACAGACATCTTCAAGGAAGATATGGGTATTGGCGGAGTGCTCAGTCTGCTCTGGTTCCAGAGACGGTAAGGGTGAAGAAAGATAACAGCCATAGTCTTATTTATAAATAAGGTATGGGTATTGGAGAAGGGCTCATTTTGCTCTGCTTCCAGAGAAGGGAGATTAGATAGATAACAGCCATAGTCTATATATATAAATAAGTTATGGGTATTGGAGAAGGGCTCATTCTGCTCTGCTTCCAGAGAAGGTAGGCAATACTGACGAGATGAGATAGATAACAGCCATAGTCTATATTTATAAATAAGGTATGGGTATTGGAGAAGGGCTCATTCTGCTCTGCTTCCAGAGAAGGGAGATTAGATAGATAACAGCCATAGTCTATATATATAAATAAGGTATGGGTATTGGAGAAGGGCTCATTCTGCTCTGCTTCCAGAGAAGGTAGGCAATACTGACGAGATGAGATAGATAACAGCCATAGTCTATATTTATAAATAAGGTATGGGTATTGGAGAAGGGCTCATTCTGCTCTGCTTCCAGAGAAGGGAGATTAGATAGATAACAGCCATAGTCTATATATATAAATAAGGTATGGGTATTGGAGAAGGGCTCATTCTGCTCTGCTTCCAGAGAAGGTAGGCAATACTGACGAGATGAGATAGATAACAGCCATAGTCTATATTTATAAATAAGGTATGGGTATTGGAGAAGGGCTCATTCTGCTCTGCTTCCAGAGAAGGGAGATTAGATAGATAACAGCCATAGTCTATATATATAAATAAGGTATGGGTATTGGAGAAGGGCTCATTCTGCTCTGCTTCCAGAGAAGGTAGGCAATACTGTAGAGATGAGAAAGATAACAGCCATAGTCTTATATGTAAATTAGTCATGGGTATTGGAGAAGGGCTCATTCTGCTATATGGTTGGCAGAGGATGCAGGTGCTATTGATGAGATCAGATGAATAAGGTTTAAAATCAACTACTCCGTGGCCATGATAGTAAAGACACTGGACACTGCATCTAAAACTTTTTCGCCTCTCTTGAACCCATGATCTTCTGTTTCCTCACCATTGAGCAAATAAGGATTCTTGAGAAAATGTTATATTTATAATCGTGCTTTCAAAAAGTGAAGTGGGGCTATATATGAATCACATTGTCCATAACGTTCTGTCGTGTAACACATTTTTGTTGTCCCATCACATCACATAACACATTTTTATAACTTACATTCCTCAGACCGTTTGAATGGGTTGTTTTCAAACTTCATATACACATAACAACTGATGACCTTATGTCCCTCTACATCACCCATTGTTGATGGCCCAATTTATAACAGAATTATGGCCCTTTCTTTGACTTAGAATTAAGCAGGGGTATTCATCACCTTCAGTGATAGTTCTAGTCATACTGTGTTAAAATTTAAAATAATATTAGTTAATGAACTTATTTCCAATTTCAGGTTGCCAAAATATGCCACAAAATTCATTGAGATGTGTTTAATGGTTTGTGCAGACCATGGACCAGCTGTCTCTGGGGCTCACAACACTATTGTTTGTGCCCGAGCTGGAAAAGATCTGATATCTTGTCTCACATCTGGTCTTCTCACAATAGTAAGTATGCCTCTGTCTCATAACACTATTGTTTGTGTCAAAGCTGGAAAAGATCTGCTATATTGTCTCAAATACATTGTCGGCTTACAATAGTGCCTTCTGTCTCACTACACTATTGCTTGAGCCAGAGATATTTTGTCTCACATCAGGTCTGCTTACAATAGTAAGTATGTCCCCGTCTCACTACACTATTGTTTCTGCTAGAGCTGGAGTTGCTCTATGTCTTTTTTATTGTCTCCCTTTTAGACTCCTTGCAATACTAGTCTTGTCAGTACTTGACTTTGTATGGCTATCTCTCAACATCTGTGTTCTTGGAGTTAAACACAGTTCTTATGTAAAATGTCTGTTTCTAGATCT
This sequence comes from Cyrtodaria siliqua, assembly GCA_037043455.1. Lineage (NCBI taxonomy): Eukaryota > Metazoa > Mollusca > Bivalvia > Adapedonta > Hiatellidae > Cyrtodaria > Cyrtodaria siliqua. The sequence continues at coordinate 23,659 of JAWPHD010010222.1, read as the reverse complement.
GGAGAGACTAGTTAATAAAAATATACCATGACTTCAATTTATTTCATGTCCACTCCATAACTCTTGCATGCATGGTAGGATTTCAAAATAACTTGGCACATTTACTCATCTTATCTTCAAGGTCAAAAACAAAAAAAAGACGACAGAAAACTTTGAAAGTTGGCATACATGTTTATCATCTGTGTTACAAGCACCATAACTATGTCATGCTTTTTACCAAAACTTCCCCACTTTTTATGTTAGATTTGGGCAGTAAAAGTAATCAGTCCGACATTCGCACCACTATTGGTGCTTCTTTGTTTTTGTGTTGCCTTTTCGAAGAAAAATGCGATACTCCGTCCGTCAAAGGGATCTCATTTTTCAGTATTTATTGATATTTCTTCATCAAACTTTCAGTATATACTCATCATGACAACATCGACACGACCATACTAAAATATAAAGGTCAAGGTCACACTGAAGGTCATTATATGGATTAAATACTTATATTTTTCTTCCCAAAAACTTAACGTTGGTTATAACTTTCTCATTTTTTCATCAAACTTTCAATATATACTCATCATAACAACATCCACATAACCATACTAAAATGTAAAGGTAATTTGTCAAAGTCATTTATCTGGGTCCAAAAAACCTTGTTATACTGACAAAACGCTGACAGACGACACACATGTTTCGCTGAACACCCGTCGAGTCTTATTTTGAAAGATCTAACTTCTAACTCATTATTATATTATTTAGGGAGACAGGTTTGGTGGTGCCCTTGATGCCGCAGCCAAGCAATTCAGTGATGCCGTGGACTCAGGTGCGATCCCCATGGAATTTGTCAACAACATGAGAAAGAAGGGTCAACTCATCATGGGGATTGGCCATAGAGTGAAATCTGTAAGTTATCTGCAAGTACAGTAGTACTGAGTGTCTATCGACCCAATCTTGTTATTGTCAACACTTACCTAAGTACATAATGGAGCATTCGTCATCCAAAATTTAAGAATAAAATAGTCACCTGTTATACAATATTTATTTACAATGAATTGAATTGGGTTTTACAGTGCACCAACACATGAAAGTTTATATGGCGCCTAACAGGAATGAACATGCCAGGCTCATCCTCCATTTACATCAAGACAAATCTGGAGAATGGACCTAGAACCTTCTAACCTGCAAAACTGCAGAGTTGCTGCAAATTCTATAGTATACACTTCATTTATAATGGAGCCACGTTTGCATATGCGGTGTCACGATGAAAATCTTGAATAAGCATGATAAAAAATGATAAAATGAACATGAAGGAGAGTGGGGGAGGGGGTGCGGGTGTCCTACCCCTCTGCCTCTAGCGGGATTTGCAGTGTTTGTATTCTACCCCAGCAACCACATGGGAATTTATTTACAGATAACCCAGACAATGTCGTGAGGGTAGTGATATTGAAGGAGTGACCTTTTATATAATATTTATGCACAGATAAACAACCCATAAAATGAGGGTAGTGATATTGAAGGAGTGACCTGTTACGCAATATTTATTCACAGATAAACAACCCAGACATGAGGGTAGTGATATTGAAGGAGTGACCAGTTATATAATATTTATTCACAGATAAACAACCCGGACATGAGGGTAGTGATATTGAAGGAGTGACCAGTTATATAATATATATTCACAGATAAACAACACGGACATGAGGGTAGTGATATTGAAGGAGTGACCTGTTATATCAAATTATTCACAGATAAACAACCCAGACATGAGGGTAGTGATATTGAAGGAGTGACCAGTTATACAATATTTATTCATAGATAAACAACCCGGACATGAGGGTAGTGATATTGAAGGAGTGACCTGTTTCGCAATATTTATTCACAGATAAACAACCCAGACATGAGGGTAGTGATATTGAAGGAGTGACCAGTTATATAATATTTATTCACAGATAAACAACCCGGACATGAGGGTAGTGATATTGAAGGAGTGACCAGTTATATAATATTTATTCACAGATAAACAACCCGGACATGAGGGTAGCGATATTGAAGGAGTGACCTGTTATATCATATTTATTCACAGATAAACAACCCAGACATGAGGGTAGTGATATTGAAGGAGTGACCAGTTATATAATATTTATTCACAGATAAACAACCCGGACATGAGGGTAGTGATATTGAAGGAGTGACCAGTTATATAATATTTATTCACAGATAAACAACCCAGACATGAGGGTAGTGATATTGAAGGAGTGACCAGTTATATAATATTTATTCACAGATAAACAACCCGGACATGAGGGTAGTGATATTGAAGTAGTGACCAGTTATATAATATTTATTCACAGGTAAACAATGCAGACATGAGGGTAGTGATATTGAAAGAGTAACCTGTTATGTAATATTTATTCACAGATAAGGCCACAAAATATTAATTACCTGGTTCTCAGGCCACTTTTTCTGAGAAGAGATGCGGGCGGAAGCATTTTTTTTTACAATTTTACAGTGGTCAACAGACACGCGGGCGATTTTTTTTTTATCCAAACTTTTAATTCCTATACATGTATTGATGCAAAATATCTGGAAATACATGTGCAATAACCAGTTGGATCAGCTCATCTCTATTGTCGATCATTACCTTATCATTTTTTCCCGACTTATGCTTCTTTCAATCACAATAAGTCCGTATATTTGTATTAGATCACGCATGAACTATTGCATGTTGTTGTGTTGTGAGACTTTGTCGATTAGACGCTTGAATAAATCGCCTGTTCTGTAGCACCTACTAATTCCAAGAGTCTCAAGCGTCTGACTCCTAGATTGGTACCCGTACGACTGCAACACTCACAAGCTAGCGAGCAGAGCGGCAGATAGTCGGCCGTGCACCAGTCTACCCACAAGGGGATTCCCCTGAGGTAGTTGCATGTAAAAACCGGAACGAACTTGGATGCGGAACTTTTTTTTCGAAATTTCGGTAGCGCATTTCCAATTTTTATTTTATTACTTTTGAGATAAAATCGGCAATGCGGCACCAAAAAAAGACATGCGGGCGGACCTGAGAACCAGGTAATTATTTTTTTATGGCCTAAACAACCCAGACATGAGGGTAGTGATATTGAGGGAGTGACCTGTTATATAATAATATTTTTTCACAGATACACAACCCAGACATGAGGTAGTGATATTGAAGGAGTAACCTGTTATATAATATTTATTCACAGGTAAACAACCCAGACATGAGGGTAGTGATATTGAAGGAGTGACCAGTTATATAATATTTATTTACAGATAAACAACCCAGACATGAGGGTAGTGTTATTGAAGTAGTGACCAGTTATATAATATTTATTCACAGATAAACAACCCAGACATGAGGGTAGTGATATTGAAGTAGTGACCAGTTATATAATATTTATTCACAGATAAACAACCCAGATATGAGAGTAGTGTTACTGAAGGAGTGACCTGTTATATAATATTTATTCACAGATAAACAACCCAGACATGAGGGTGGTCATACTGAAGGAATATGCACAGAAGAACTTCCCTGCCACACCTATGTTGAACTATGCAATTGAAGTAGAGAAAATCACAACGTCAAAGGTATAAAAGTCACACATTCTATCTAAACAATAATCCTTTTGCTTGTGTTGTATTGAAGAAAGATATAAATATCGGACAGGGAAAGCAGCATTCAAGGACAACAAAACACAAAAACAAACACGCAAACAGACAAACGAGAAGGCAAAAGTAATAAAAAATGCAAATGACATCACAAACACAAAAGGGTTGACAATAAGGCTACCACCTTGGAACTGTCAGTGGCAACAAAGGCCACTGGGGGTTTAAACCGGTTCTAGGGTGCACCAAACCTCACACTTACTCTACTGTCATCCCATTAAAACAGGACAGTGTAAATAAAGAAATCCCCGCCATTATCTAGTTTTCGGATAGCACATATTTGGAGTAGGGTTCTATTTAAGACAATTTATTGACCTGGAAGTTGACTTGTTACAAGTTTATCAACTGTTGTAGGTCGGGAGGTTTAACTTGACCTATGCTGTCTGAGCTCAGGGAGTTCAAGGGTGCTTGCGTTTAGCATTGTCGCTTTTAATAGTTAGCTTGGAATCCCCTAAATACAACTTGGGACTCCTTGGACCCTTAACTGGAAAAACACTAAGGGAAAAACATGTGTGCCTAAAAGTTAGTTGTCTGGAACTTCTGACAGTTGCGTGTTTTTTTGAAATTTTGATTTTTTTGTGGGGATAGAAAGGGTATTTAATACTACATTTTGCAAAAAGTTATGAACACTGTGGAAACAGTGAATATGTGCAAACAGATGTTTGAATGAAATTTCATATTAAAAAAACGTGTTCTCTATTTCAGAAACCCAACCTTATCCTAAATGTTGACGGTTTTATTGGTGTTGCATTTGTAGACTTGTTAAGAAACTGTGGCTGCTTCACGAGGTTTGTACTTATTTCTACATTATTTCTACATCACTATGAAGCCATAATAAATTAATTGCTAGATTCTCATCCCCGCCCGTCCCTTTTTTTTTATGCCGCCCCGGTATTTTTTATTTATTCAAAAAAGAATTGCTGAAAGTATGAAACACTATTAATATGTGTTTTCAATCTTGGAAGTACTCGGTAGTACTCAGTAGTATGTTTTACTATTTTTGCCTTGTGCCGAGGCCATTTTCCATTTGTCGTATGGAAAAAAATAATTTTGCACCCCGCCCCTATTTTGAACTAAATTTGGATGAGAACTAGCAATTAATTTATTATGGCCTAAGGGACACACAGATATCTTGAAGTTTTTAAAACTCCCCTTGTCTTGTTTTTCTTCATAACTTGCATAACATACGTATGTATAAAAAAAGTATGATAATGGACCTTTGGAAACGGCCGAGCACGACACATACGAAATATTGCAGTCTCGGTTTGATTGAGACTGTTCATGAGCGGTAGTGTAAAATATGCCAGCTACCGCTCAAGCCCTCTAGCCCCGGGCTGAGCAGAACACAATATTCATAAAATCAATAGTACACAAATTTAAACCATCCCGAAGATGGCATGCATACAGTGGTGGACATGGAGTTATAGGCTTCCCCATGTCGTACGGCGTATGGTCCCAGTATCTAATAAAATTAAATGCCCCGAAGAGCGAAATAAACATAATGGAATTTAGTTGGGAGCAGCGGTTATGAAGCCTGCGTATCACAAGTAACTGCCAAAAGACTAAATTAAAAAGCAGACAACATATCCTATAAGTGGTTAAACAATACCCAGAGCCTTTTATTGGCCGTAGTAGTGAAACCACCGAATCAAAAAGAAAACAAAAGAAATTGAAAATGTACCACCGATAACTAAATATAAGTATCGGGGCTCAGCGATCTCCAAAGATCGAATGAATAACAGTACTGTTTGCGAGCGCTAGGAGATGTTTTACTGCCGCCACACTGCAAAAGCAACGCCACTGTTCTATAAAAAAAGTATGATAATGGACCTTTGGAAACGGCCGAGCACGACACATACGAAATATTGCAGTCTCGGTTTGATTGAGACTGTTCATAAGCGGTAGTGTAATATGCTAGCTACCGCTCACGCCCTCTAGCCCCGGGTTGAGCAGAACTCAATATTCATAAAATCAAAGTCTGCATTGGTTTAAACATTTTTGTGTCGCTTGCGTAGCATGGCAGACACCACGTCGTCATTATCGTCCGTCATCCGTCACACTTAAACCTGCAACCTAACATTGGCCATATGTTCATACACTTCACACACATCTTCATCTTAACCAGATGAATGTTGTTACACATGTCCAATAACTCTGACTCATTTTGGCAGAGTTATGCCCCCTTTCATAAAATTTCAACCGGCAACCTAACCAAGCTTATAACTGGCCATAACTTAAGAAGTATTTGACCTATATTCATTAAACTTCACACACTTATTCATCTTACCACACAGAATATTATTACCCATGACCAATGACTCTGACTTTCATTTCAACAGAGTTATGCCTCTTTCATAAAACTTTAACCTGCAACCTAACCAAGCTCATAACTGGCCATAACTTGAAAAATATGTCCAATAACTCTTGACTTTCATTTTTGGCAGAATTATGCCCTTTTTCATAAAACTTTAATCTGCAACCTAACATGCCTGATAACTTGGCAAAATATTGACCTATGGTCCTGAAACGTTATACAGTTTTTTCTTATCAATTATACAATGCAGATTTGTCCTCCTTTTCATAAACTTTAAATTTTAAAAAAAAAAAGCTCCATAATTCATGAAGGATTGCACCCCGTGTCTTCAAACTCTATAGTTAGATTGTACTTGCTGAAATAAGCACACGGCAGGCGACACAAGTGTTCCATGTAACACCCTTCTAGTTTATAGAGCATAAATGAATGCGTGACAGATGTGTTTAATGAGTGAGGGTAACTTTACAATTTTCGTATGGTTGTCGCAGAGTGATGCATTATTTAACCCTTAACCTGCTAAGCATGACTATAATAGCCTTGCGTCCATTATAAACCCAGATCAGCTCGCGAGTAACTCGCAGGCTGATCATGGTTTACAATGTATGGCTGCTGATTGGTCATTTTCCCCAAAACACCCCTTTGTCACATAAATGGAATGGTCTTAATTTAAGAAAGAACAGTTCATTATATATATGTAGCGGGTTAAGGGTTAAAATTGTAATTATTCTTCGACTCGGTAGCTCTGTGGAAAAAGTCTTGTCTTAAGACCTACAGCCCTCTGCCTCTTGCGGGTTTACTCCCTGGGGAAGGCATGTCTGATGTGAAACGTCATCCTTCATCTCGTCTCCTTCATCTCATCTCCGTTTGAGGTTGCTCTCCCCATATAACCTAAAATGATGTTTGTTAACGTGACGTAAAACCCCATTTCATTTCATATTCTTGTAGATTTTTCTTTGTGTTCACTTGTAACTTGTTATCATTATAATCAATTTCAGAGAAGAATCCCAGGAGTTGATAGATATTGGAGCCCTGAATGGGTTGTTTGTTCTTGGGCGCAGTATGGGTTTCATTGGTGAGGCATATTTATCGTATATTTCACCATATATTATTATTATTGTAACAGCGCAAATTGAAGAACGTTTTTTGAATTACGTTGTTAATGTATTAAAGAAGCAATAGATCAAAACCCAATCATTTCATACATACAGTACAGTATGAAATGTTGTTAAAATGAATGGTGTTAAAAATATATATATGAACAAATGCAAAAAGACATTTTAAACAAACTTAATTTCATGAGCCTGTGGATTCATTTTGTCAAGTCTCTTTTGTGAAAAGCTCAACATAGGTGGTGCAATAACCTTGAAGCTTGTATGTGCATCCGAAAATGTTGGCATTAAGCTCGAAGTCTTTACTGAAGTTGCTGTTGAACCTACATTCTTTAAACTGTATACATGTGTACTTACTGGCTTCCATCTTACAATCCTGTTAATATGACACCATTATTCACCATGACCTCAGTTTAGTAATTTTGGTGCCTCAACATGGCAGTTTTAGCCATCTTTATAAACAAAATAATGACATAAATAAAATGATGTATAAAACGTTTGTTATGCTCTTGCAAAATATGATAGATTGTTAGAGAGACTGTTGCAAGACTTTAGGGAGTCTGTTAGAGAGACTGTTGCAAGACTCCTTAGTGAGATTGTTAGAGAGACTGTTGAAACACTTATTAGAGAGACTGTTGCAACACTCCTTAGAAAGATTGTTAGAGAGACTGTTGGGACACATTTTAGAGAGACTGTTGGAACACTCTTTATGGAGATTGTTAGAGAGACTGTTGCAACACACCTTTAACAGTGAGTCTGTTAGAGAGACTGTTGGAACACTCTTTAGAGATTGTTAGGACACTCTTTAGAGAGACTGTTGCAACACTCCTTTAACAGTGAGTCTGTTAGAGAGACTGTTGCAACACCCTTTAGAGAGACTGTTAGAGAGACTGTTGCAACACTCCTTTAACAGTGAGTCTGTTAGAGAGACTTTTGCAACACTCTTTAGAGAGACTGTTGCAACACTTCTTATGGAGATTTTTAGAGAGACTATTGCAACACTTTTTAGGGAGACTGTTGCAAAACTCTTTATGGCGATTGTTAGAGAGACTATTGCAACACTTTTTAGAGAGACTGTTAGAGAGACTTGCAAAACTCCTTTAACAGTGAGTCTGTTAGAGAGACTGTTGCAACACTCTTTAGAGACTGTTGTAACACTTCTTTAACAGTGAATCTGTTAGAGAGACTGTTGCAACGCTCCTTTAACAGTGAGTCTGTTAGAGAGACTGTTGCAACACTCTTTAGAGACTGTTGCAACACTTCTTTAACAGTGAATCTGTTAGAGAGACTGTTGCAACACTCTTTAGAGACTGTTGCAACACTTCTTTAACAGTGAATCTGTTAGAGAGACTGTTGCAACACTTCTTTAACAGTGAATCTGTTAGAGAGACTGTTACAACACTCTTTATGGAGATTGTTAGAGAGATTGTTGCAACACTCTTTATGGAGATTGTTAGAGAGACTGTTGGGACACTATTTAGGGAGACTGTTGGGACACTCCTTTAACAGTGAGTCTGATAGAGAGACTGTTGCAACACTTTTTATGGAGATTGTTAGAGAGACTGTTGGGACACTCTTCAGGGTTCGACACTAACGGTAGTCCGAGACCACCAGACTTTGCCTCGGACTACCTAGACCTCCAAGCTGAGTAGTCCCGTGGACTACCTACTTTTGACAAAAGCAAATAGACATAATTGTCAACTTAGTAATAAAACATAACAAATAAAACAACTTCATTATAATTTTTCACGAAGTTTGTTAAATCTCCTATCCAAAGTTGTTTTTACTTCGAAAACGCAATGTTTTTGTGGCAAAACGCTTTTCACAGACATAACTGGTTTCCGGTATGAATATAAATCTACAAAGCCGAGTCCCAGCGCTTGCTCACGACTGCTACCCATTTTTTACGACAACCGTAAATCATAACAATGCGCGGCCCTGGATTGTTTTGCGAGAAAAATGCTAACATTTTTAATACACTGGAAGCACTCATTTATTAATGGATTTGATGAGGTATTCAGTGTATTTCATTGATAAAGTATGAAATTAACGTATATGGATGTGCATCTTTCCGAAAATGCGTTGCAAAACTTAGCGATATGCTTCTTTTTTCATATGTCACCAGTTTTCACGAAAAAATAACCCAACTCGCAAGAAAAGATAAGACCGAAAATATATTTGTTTAGTTCTAAATATATTTCATTGATATACATGTACAGGCCCCTCACTACTGCATAAATATTCAAAAATAAGACCAAGTGGACTTGAGAAGTGGGGGCAAGTGAGGTTTTGGGCAGGGCAATTGCCCTTTGAAAATACACTTGCCCTGAGGTGGGAAAATGGATTTAAAAATATTTCCAAAAACCCTGTTTTGAAACGGTCTATATCCCTGAGAGAGCTTTCTAATTTAAATAAGGCATTAATTTATTTGCAATTAAAAATCATCTCGGAGCAAATGGTGAATCTCAGAATTTTATAAAAATAATAAAGACGGGACGAATTGTTCGACTGAAATGGTCATATATCACTATTGCATTTCCCATAGGCCTACATTATAGCCTTTTGGCCTTCAATCCGTTTCTAAATAAGACTGACTGAAAAAACAACAACTTTTCTTAAAGAACTATCTTATATACACTCAAAAATGATCAGCAAATTGGAAATAATGTAATGCTTTCAGCCTCTAATACGTCATTGAAGGTGTCACCCTAGAATGGCAGTAAATAAATTGTACTTTATTTACTTTTTTTTACTTTTTGTAAATATACCCTCGGTACAATTTTAATAATTAATGCAAATTTCAATCTAAAATATCCTAAATGAACCTGTTTTATATGCTGAAAATTTAATATTCTGATGTTTTATGGGGATTTGTTATGATTTTGGTAATTTATTCTAATCAGAATCTATCTTACAATCTGACTACCTGTATATGCCCTAATAGACCCTATACTTTTTTCAACCAATCAGACGCCCCAAAACAATAGTGGTTACTGTATCTGACCTAAAAGAAAATGGTGTTTCAATTAAATGGCTCATCCATGTATAATGATGAAAACATAAAATAACATGTAAGGACTAAGGTGTGTCTGTGAGCATTTTAAGTTGTTACGGGCTGTTTGGAATGATAGGAAGATGTAGATCTTGGTTTTATCTGACTTTAAAAGACTTCCAGACCTTGCAGAGTAAGGCCAACAGGCAGATGTGCGACTTATGAAATTAATCCGTCTTGTTGGAGTGTTTTCGTTTATGTCTACTGTTTCCTTCGTTACTTATATTTTGTTTAGTTTAAATCCCGTTATTCTGAGGATTATATTTTGAAAACTAGCCGGGACTACCAAAATCTGTGCAGGACTACTTGATTTTGAAAGTTGGTAGACCTGCGGAGTACTTGGGGGAAAAAAGTTAGTGTCAAACCCTGCTCTTTAGAGACTGTTGGGACACTCCTTTAACAGTGAGTCTGATAGAGAGACTGTTGCAACACTCTTTATGGAGATTGTTAGAGAGACTGTAGTAACACTCCTTTAACAGTGAGTCTGATAGAGAGACTGTTGCAACACTCTTTATGGAGATTGTTAGAGAGACTGTAGTAACACTCCTTTAACAGTGAGTCTGATAGAGAGAGACTGTTGCAACACTCTTTATGGAGATTGTTAGAGAGACTGTAGTAACACTCCTTTAACAGTGAGTCTGATAGAGAGACTGTTGCAACACTCTTTATGGAGATTGTTAGAGAGACTGTAGTAACACTCCTTTAACAGTGAGTCTGATAGAGAGACTGTTGCAACACTCTTTATGGAGATTGTTAGAGAGACTGTAGTAACACTCCTTTAACAGTGAGTCTGATAGAGAGAGACTGTTGCAACACTCTTTATGGAGATTGTTAGAGAGACTGTAGTAACACTCCTTTAACAGTGAGTCTGATAGAGAGACTGTTGCAACACTCTTTATGGAGATTGTTAGAGAGACTGTAGTAACACTCCTTTAACATTGAGTCTGATAGAGAGACTGTTGCAACACTCTTTATGGAGATTGTTAGAGAGACTGTAGTAACACTCCTTTAACAGTGAGTCTGATAGAGAGAGACTGTTGCAACACTCTTTATGGAGATTGTTAGAGAGACTGTAGTAACACTCCTTTAACAGTGAGTCTGATAGAGAGACTGTTGCAACACTCTTTATGGAGATTGTTAGAGAGACTGTAGTAACACTCCTTTAACAGTGAGTCTGATAGAGAGACTGTTGCAACACTCTTTATGGAGATTGTTAGAGAGACTGTAGTAACACTCCTTTAACAGTGAGTCTGATAGAGAGAGACTGTTGCAACACTCTTTATGGAGATTGTTAGAGAGACTGTAGTAACACTCCTTTAACAGTGAGTCTGATAGAGAGACTGTTGCAACACTCTTTATGGAGATTGTTAGAGAGACTGTAGTAACACTCCTTTAACAGTGAGTCTGATAGAGAGACTGTTGCAACACTCTTTATGGAGATTGTTAGAGAGACTGTAGTAACTCTCCTTTAACAGTGAGTCTGATAGAGAGACTGTTGCAACACTCTTTATGGAGATTGTTAGAGAGACTGTAGTAACACTCCTTTAACAGTGAGTCTGATAGAGAGAGACTGTTGCAACACTCTTTATGGAGATTGTTAGAGAGACTGTAGTAACACTCCTTTAACAGTGAGTCTGATAGAGAGACTGTTGCAGCACTCTTTATGGAGATTGTTAGAGAGACTGTAGTAACACTCCTTTAACAGTGAGTCTGATAGAGAGACTGTTGCAACACTCTTTATGGAGATTGTTAGAGAGACTGTAGTAACTCTCCTTTAACAGTGAGTCTGATAGAGAGACTGTTGCAACACTCTTTATGGAGATTGTTAGAGAGACTGTAGTAACACTCCTTTAACAGTGAGTCTGATAGAGAGACTGTTGCAACACTCTTTATGGAGATTGTTAGAGAGACTGTAGTAACACTCCTTTAACAGTGAGTCTGATAGAGAGACTGTTGCAACACTCTTTATGGAAATTGTTAGAGAGACTGTAGTAACTCTCCTTTAACAGTGAGTCTGATAGAGAGACTGTTGCAACACTCTTTATGGAGATTGTTAGAGAGACTGTAGTAACACTCCTTTAACAGTGAGTCTGATAGAGAGACTGTTGCAACACTCTTTATGGAGATTGTTAGAGAGACTGTAGTAACACTCCTTTAACAGTGAGTCTGATAGAGAGACTGTTGCAACACTCTTTATGGAGATTGTTAGAGAGACTGTAGTAACACTCCTTTAACAGTGAGTCTGATAGAGAGACTGTTGCACTCTTTAGCTTGTTAGAAAGACTATTAAAACCCCTTAGAGACACTGTTAGGGAGACTTTTGCAACACTCTTTAGATAGATTAGAGAGTGTTAGAGATCGTTATAAAAAAGTATGCTGAATAATGAAGGAGAACAAATACTTAGTATTACACAAGCTATATCTTATATTTATTTGCAGGGCATTTCCTGGACCAGAAGAGATTGAAACAAGGGTTATACAGACATCCATGGGACGATATCTCGTATGTCATGCCCGAGACGATGGGAGGCATGGATACGGAGTGATCAGTATTACCACAATACAAGATATATTGGTGCATTTTGACATGAAAGGATTGAGTCTCTTTTCGTTTAGGTTTAATAATATTAAAACAACTTTAGTGCGTTATAGAGGTGGTTTAGTGGTAGTGGGTATTTAGCTTTTAAGGTTCATGATATAAAAGATGAAAATGAAAAATGCAGTTTATGCAAAGTGTAAATGTGAGGAAAGGAAACTGCTTTACATTTAAATGAAATTTGATGATATAAATCAAAGTTTAGAAACTGAATTTTAGATATTGAAAAAGATGATGGGTGTTTGGGGGTGAAGCAGATAGAAAGAAAACAAGCTGTGTGTTTAGTTTTAAGATTTAGAGCCCTTAGCATTTGTTAAAAAGTCAAACAAATCTGTATATATAGTTATTGAGTATATTACATGTGTACTCGGCAATAATGAGCTTGACAAGTCAACTTCTTCATTTTTGCCAAAACTTTTTTTAATAAATTCAGAAACAAATGAGCACTTTGATAATATCCTATATCATTATAGCAGTATTATAATATCGGTGTTTATAGACTTAAGTCTTGTCATTTAGGAGTTGTACATTGAATGTCACTTGATCAATATGTGTGTGTGTATTTGTGCATGCGTGCATGTGTGTGTGCATGTGGGCATGTGTGTGACCATTACATATCGACATGAAGAATAACATTCCAAGTTATACTTTAAAGGGGTTGATGCACTATTTTAAAACAATATTGATTTAAAAGGGCTCTGAAAAACTTGAAAAAAGCTGGAAGAATTATTAAAATTCATGAAAAATGCCTTTTTACCATATATGGTGTATTGACAAAATATAGTTTAAAGCAAAGAAAATCATTCAAATTTATTAAAAATAAATATACAGATGTAACTTGCTTGCTTATTTTTCATTTGCAGTGATTTTCTTTGCTTTAAAAGACATTTTCTCAATATGCCATATATGGTAATTTTTTTCAGTAGGTCATGTCTTCTTTATTTTTCATGGCATTTTGATAATTCTTTCAGCTTTTTTGCAAGTTTGTCAGATCCCTTTAAAATAAACCCTGATTGAAAATAGTGCATGAACCTCTCTAAAAGCAATATTGGAAGGAAATTTTCGATCTAGCTGAATCCCCGTGTGGTTGCCGGGGTAGAATACAACCACTGCAAATCCCGCTAGAGGCAGAGGGGTAGGACCCCCCTTCATGTTCATTTTATCATTTTTTTATCATGCTCATTCAAGGTCTTCATCATGGCACCGCGTATGCAAACATGGAAACGTGGCTCCATCGTAAATGGAGTGTCTACTATAGAATTTGCAGCAACTCTGCAGTTCTGTAGGTTAAATGGTTCTAGGCCCATTCTCCATATTTTATCTTGATGTAAATGGAGGATGTTAGGCGCCATACAACCTTTCATGTGTTGGTGAGCAGTAAAACCAATTCACTTCTTCCAAGCTGAGCAGTGGTTATTTTGCAAACTTGTTATCATTCCACACCCTTTTTAGCTCTACTGATCAGAGATCAGCAGAGCTTATGCCGTGGTGCGGCGTCCGTCGTCCGTCCGTCCGTCTGTCCGTCTGTCTGTAAACTTTTATTTGTAGCGACTTCACAGCTGAAACTACTGGATGGATATTCATGAAACTTTACAGAAATGTTGCCCATAAAGTCTAGTTGATCCTAGCAAAAATTCATGTTGATGTGAAATCCAAGATGGCCGCCAAAGCTAAAAATAGAGTTTTAAAATACAAGTTTGTAGCGACTTCTTCTTGAAAACTATAAGTGATATTGATATGGGACTTTTTCTAAAATGATCAGCATGACATGATGTTGATCCTAGTCAAAAATCGTTTTGATTCAACGTTAAACATGGCTGCCAGTGGCCATCTTTGTTTACATAGAGTTATATAGTAAAAACTTGTAGCGACTACTTCTCTTAAACTACTTGGCGGATTGTCATGAAACTTTACAGGAATGTTGCTCTTGATATCTAATTGATCCTAGAAAAAGTTCAGGTCGGCCGGAAATTCAAGATGGCCGTCACAGCTAAAAATAGATTTTTAAAAAATAAGTTTGTAGCGACTACTTCTTGAAAACTATAAGTGATATTGATATGGGACTTTTTCTAAAATGATCAGCATTACATGATGTTGATCCTAGTCAAAAATCGTTTTGATTCAACGTTAAACATGGCTGCCAGCGGCCATCTTTGTTTACATAGAGTTATATAGTAAAAACTTGTAGCGACTACTCCTCTGAAACTACTTGGCTGATTGTCATGAAACTTTACAGGAATGTTGCTCTTGATGTCTAATTGATCCTATCAAAATTTCAGGTCGGCCGGAAATTCAAGATGGCCGTCACAGCTAAAAATAGATTTTTAAAAAATAAGTTTGTAGCGACTACTTCTTGAAAACTATAAGTGATATTGATATGGGACTTTTTCTAAAATGATCAGCATGACATGATGTAGATCCTTGTGGAAAATTATTTTGATTCGACGTTAAACATGGCTGCCAGTGGCCATCTTTGGTTACATAGAGTTATATAGTAAAAACTTGTAGCGACTACTCCTCTGAAACTACTTGACGGATGTTCATGAAACTTCACAGGAATGTTGGTCTTGATGTCTAGTTGATCCTAGAAAAATTTCAGGTCGGCCTGAAATTCAAGATGGCCGCCACAGCTAAAAATAGATTTAAAATAAATAAGTTTGTAGCGACTACTTCTTCAAAACAATAAGAGATATTGATATGGGACTTTTTCTAAAATGATCAGTATGACATGATGTTGGTCCTTGTCGAAAATCGTTTTGATTTGAACTTAAACATGGCTGCTTTGTTTACATAGAGTTATATAATGAAAACTTGTAGCGCCTACTTCTTTGAAACTACCTGACGGATTTTCATGAAACTTCACTGGAATGTTGCTCTTAATGTCTTATTGATCTTAGCAAAATTTCAGGTCGGCCGGAAATTCAAGATGGCCGCCACGGTTAAAAATAGATTTTCAAAAAACAAGTCTGTAGTGACTACTTCCTGAAATCAAAATCAATCAGTAGAGCTTCAAGGTCATTGACCTCTTGTTTGTTAATATCAGTCTTTTTAAATTATATGTTTGATTAGTCAGTTATATGCTTCAAAGAGATCAACTATGTTTAAAGGGTATTAAAATTATACTTCATTAATCCCGTATCATTTTGATTTGAAACTAACTAGCATAAAATTGAATTTCAAAAAGGTAATAAAAATAGAGTGTTTTGAAAATGTCGTTGTTATTCTACCTTATATTTAAATATTTTATCATGTCAATCTGCACAATTCTGCCGAGAAACAGGGTGCCTGAGATAAAACCTTATCTCGGCAGATACGTTCTGATCCCGTCAGGTGCACTTCTTTTGATGACGTAAGCACCTCTTGATGATGTCAAGGTATATTTGATGACGTCTGGTTAGTTTTGAAAGGAAACAAATGTGGAAAAAAGGTAAATAAAATGATTTTAAACAATCAACATGACAAATAAAATATCATGTTAGTGCCTGATCCGGCTCGAAAAAAATGAAGCCCCCGGCACAGCCTCGGACTCCATTTTTTTTATCAGCCTCACCTGATAAAACTCGATAGGATCAGGCACTAACATGATATTCTCTATGTATTGGTGCAATATAATCAACATTAAGTAATATGCAAACACAAGTGGATTTGAAATAATAATGAATAATGATTTGCAATATGCATTTAATAATATAAATAGAATATTATGTCAGTGCCTTTTACTATCAAGTTTATCTGTTTATTAGGAGAGGCTTAGAAAACGAAGATTTTTTTCTTCTTCATTTTCGTGCCAAGCCTAATAAACTTGATAGTAAATATGTACAGTATCAACAATTTCTGTATGATTACTATTATTACCTATTTCTTAGAATGTTACCCTTATCGAGGACGCCGCCATGTTTTTGTTTTTTGTTTGTTTTATGACGTCGGGCAACGTTACCTGCATTACATCAGATAACATTACGTTGCTTTATTGGTCTCTGCCTAATAAAACAAAATTTATTAGGTCACCCCTTATTAGGCAGAAAAGTGCATATCTGCATGATAAAGAAAAAATAACGGGATGTCGCTAATTTTACAATATCAGGATTTCCTCGGTTTGTTAATCCTCTTTTATTTCAACTTTAAGTTGCTTATTATCAATTTAAACTATCTAAATAATTATTAAAATTACAAGTTTATATGTTGTAAAACTTATGGAAAGCCCTGAATTTAGGGGGGGAAAAAGTCATGCCAAGTGTCCCTTTAATGTAGTATTTTTTGCTTGAACATCATTTGGTGGTTTGTGTATTGTTGATTATTAAAGGACTATCACTAACTGAAATGATGGTCTGTAAATAAAATAACAACATTTTTGTTTAGGGCTATTCCAAGGGCCACGCCCTTCCATAGGCCCTAGATCCCATAGATCTCCATGGTAGTGAATCTCAGAGCTCTTTAAACACGTAGTTTGAGTTATGTTAGTGATAAATGGATTTGCAATATGATCAAAATGGTGCAATAAATGTGTAGCAGTATGGTTCTAAGAATTATGTTTGGAAATTGACATGTTTGGTTGTAACAATAATATTAGACCTGCCATCTCTCTCTGCGGGAGGAAAATCTACTGATACTTGAAGATAGATATACCTGGATATTCAATTTAGTGCTTCAACTAATTTTACATGTTTGTTTATAGCAGTGTTTTTTAATACATGCGGAAGACATCGATATTTAATTAAGTGCTTCAGTTGTTTTTTCACATGTTTGTTTATAGAATCACATTTCTTTTCCTGATTATCCAACACATTAAAGCTGCATTAGCAGTTTTTAACAGGTTTTCCTTTGGAAAAGCCTGTTTTAGCTTATAAAACACAAAATAATTATGTTGACAAACATTTACACAACCACAATTATTGAATATTTACTAGAAAGAATCAAGGTTTTTTGACGAAAATCAGTAACAGTACAAAAAAAAAGCCCCCACACACTAAGAAACAGACTCGCTCTCGACAACTAAACGGGCTAGTTATGTGACTGCAGTTAAAATGTAATTAAAATCTAACGTGTTAATGAATACAACGTGATCAAAGAAATATATATAAATCCTGTCCCAACAATGATTACAAGCAGTAAATAAAAATACAGAAACACATTTTTTACTACATATTTCCATGTATTCGTAACTTTCACATGACGTTATCAAAATAATCTGACCAATCAGTGATTGATTACATAAAATACCTCCACATTCTGGTAGAGGGTAAACTCAGTGTTTATCGTTGATGCTCAACTGACTTTAGCCCTTTATAAAACTAATTTGTAGTGCTAATTATATTAAAAGCATTATTTTTTTAAGTATTGCCATGTAATTTCTTTTGGTGTTGTCAGATTTTAAAACACCAGTATGGATACATTTAATTTAAATTATGACCTAATATTTTGATTTTTCATATAGAGACTGAGGATAAAGTCGGAGTAAACCCCTTTATTTGTTCACCTACTGAATATCTCAACATCTCGGAAATATGTAACTAATGACAGGATGTGAAAGTTAGGAATACATTTCACTGAATAAAAATCAGACAGTTATTTGCTTATGCTCAGAATATGCTTTGCTTAAGGACAGTGTCCCTTTAACTGTTAAATACAAAATAAGTTCTGCTTAATTATTTTCTGCATATATACACAGGGAAAATGTTGTGACATGTGCCACATATTTGTTACTTTCTTATTGTTTGCATGTTTCTTTCATATATAAAGCATGTTATTTACATATGTGCCACATATATGTTTCATGTTAAAATAGCTAGTACACCTGTGCCACATATGAAATGTATACATATGTATTTCATATGAAACTATAATGCATAAAATAAATAAAGTATTTATAAAGAAATTTGCTGAATAGTGTAGAAAATGTTTTAACAACCTGTTTGTCTTAATTTTATTTAGTAAAAAATATTTTCATATGTATTACATTTGTGTTACTTTCATATGAAATACATATGTAGAATACATATAAATACATATGTAGAATACATATGTATCACATTTGTAAAAGATATGAATTTCATGCCTAGATATTTTTCCTGTGTATATATATACACGCTTTCTGCATTTTCTTTGCATACTTGCTCAAATAGGTACAGTTAGGTTTATTTATATATTTATGTTCATCAATATTGTGTGATCGTACGAGGTAATTTATAGGATTTTATTGGTTGTAGCTTCAGTAACTGTTCTTGGAGCGATTGTTTCTGAATCCATGCCTGATGTTTTTATCTTGATGTAAATGAGAATTGAATCCAGAAAGTTCATATCCATCTTGGCGCCATATAAGCTATATTGTACATTAAGTTACGGTTTAAAAAATCCGATTCAATTCTCAGTTCAATATTTTTAAGATATGCTTGACCATTATTTAATACAGACCGCGGGATGAAGATGAACTATCACAACAATGCATCAATAAACACTACAAGATACATTAGTTTTGCTTTAAACTGTCAAGATGTTTGCAACAAGTAAATGATTATTGTGTTACAGTATAACATGTTTAGCTTTATTTGCTTTATAACCTATTGTTGGGGGCGGTTGTTTCAGCTAAAGTTTTTTGGGACTTTTCAGACAAAATTCAACTAGTACCTATTAAAAGTAAATTGTTGATCAGTGAAACAGACATTTTTAGTGGTAATAAAAAATATCTTACTTTTCAAAATCAGTTGAAAAATAAAAATTTCATGTGCTAAAGTTGTTTTTCGATAGGGCATTTTCTATGCAAACTTCTATGTTAAATAAACTTAAATTCAAACACTATGAAACTTTTATACCAAAATATTAAGACTAACTGAAGTTATTTGACTTTTTAATAGAATCATGACCGGTAAACAGCGCATATGAACATAAACACAATGTCATGTTTAACACTTTTCTCGCTGGTAGGATTTCAAAGTGAAACTTAAACAAATGTGCATGTAATATATTTATTGACATTTAAAGTTGTTCATGTTTAATATTGAAAACTTCAAACTACCAATACAGTGTAGGTTGTTCATTTTAGAAGAATTTGTTGGAGTATATCCTTCGTGCATGTAAATAATTGTTTAAGTATTGATATAGAAGTAAATAAATTGTGGTTAAATGGCCATGTTGTTGTAAATGTTATTAAATTTGGATATTTAAATCTATATAATGTTGTTTTGTTATGATATTAAAGTGTTACTAGATCTACATGTCAAGTTAATTCATGCATTTGTAGGGTAAAGTTATCGCAAGTCGAACTTCATACACGTCGGGGTGATTTTGCTTCATTTGTTTCTGTTTTACTTTGCTACTATCACACACGAGTGAGCCGGTATATTATCATATGTCATATGTCATCTTCATGTGTTACATACTCGATGAAATTAGCATGAACATTGAGAAAAAAGAATAAGCTTCCCTTTTACCAAACAATGTCACAGATATGTCCATTCTTCCATATCGGCCCCATGTGGTTACGGGGCAAATAATAGGGCCTCTGCAGGTCCCGTTGGAGGAGAAGGCAGAGGGGTAGGACCCCCCAAATTCATGTTCATAGGCCCGTTCTCCATGTTTTATCTCAATGTACATGGAGGATGAGCCTGGCATGTTCATTCCTGTTAGGCACCATATAACCTTTCATGTGTTGGTGCGCCTTAAAACCCCAATTCAATTCAATTCTTCCATATCGTGACTAAAACACAAGTGGCCGACTGGTAAGTGAAATATTTCGAATCAATACCATGCCTGGGTATAGTTTTCCCAATAACATGCTGTTTCTACAATGTCGAACACATACAATTGACTAGGGTGCGCCCGCAAAGTATGGCCATATTGATTTACACCAAAACCAGACTGAGTTGTCATTTTACTGCATGGATTTATGTTGATTCTGTTACAAATGGTGTCCGACATGCGATCACTTTACCCAATGTTATAAACACTGTTAGCAAGGTTCAACAACAGTATAATATTTTCTTTTAATTTAAAGCTGCAAGCACGATTGGAATCGATTCTATTTATTTGTAGGCCGTAGCTTGTCACATGGAAAGCTGATGTATCATCTTAGTGCACATGACAAATAAAAATTGGTATAAAAATATGTAGTTTTCTTTTCAGGTTATATCCGTGTAATTAAATGATAGGTTACAAGAACCTGTTTGAATTGAATACCTTGTATCCCAAATGGAAGGATTTTAATATTCGGTTGTTTGCTTGACAGGAAATTTAGAAAATACGAAAAAAATGTCAGTGCAGCAACAAAGATGGCTTCCATAACTTACAGAAGCCCAAACCTTAAAAACAATCTTCTTAAAAACTGCTTAACAAATTGACAGTTTTATTCAGAAATGATGATCTCAGTAGTAGACTGCCAAATTATACAAACAAATCCCCGGAGTCAAAGATGGCCCCAACCCCCAAATCCCTGCCCCCTTAGTGGCCCCAAAGTTTACATGTATACTCCTCAGGTTTCAATTTTAGAAATACATTTTTTTTTTATAAAATTTTAAGTTACAAAACACCTAAAGCTGTTTTTCCCCACAAGAACTGCTGAATAGAGTTTGACAGTTTTTAGCTCAATTTACATTGCTTATTATACAGACATTCGAAGATGTTACAAACATGTGCAAAGGATTCAGAAGGAAGCTATAACAGCTTGTACAAATCTGTTTCCTTAAAGGGGTTAATGCACTATTTTCAAACAAGGTTTATTTTAAAGGGCTCTAAAAAACTTGAAAAAAAGCTGAAAGAATTATCAAAATACCATGAACAATAAAGGCGATATGACCTATTGAAAATTTGGAAAGAGACATGAATGGAGGCGGCCATCCTTGACCGATGACATCATCGCGCCTTTTTGCCAGGAATGGCATATTGACAAAATGTATTTTAAAGCAAAGAAAATCACTGTAAAGGCAAAATAAATATAATGTATACATTTTACATCTGTATAATTATTTATTTTTTAATCAATTTGCAGTGCTTTTCATTGCTTTAAAAGACATTTTGTCAATATGTCATATATGGTAAAAAGGCGCGATGACGTCATCGTTCACAGATGGCCGCCTCCATTTATGTTCTTTGCAAATTTACAATAGGTCACATTTCCTTTATTTTTCATGACATTTTGATAATTCTTTCAGTTTTTTTCAAGTTTTTCAGAGCCCTTTTAAATAAATCGTGTTCGAAAGTAGTGCATCAACCCCTTTAACATAATGATATGAATACATGACAGTTGAAACAATATATGTGATATTTTGGAGTTTAAATATCGGATTGTTTAAACAGAATTGTTGTGGATAACAACCAAATAATTCCCACTACATGCATCGTTAATTCGTTCTGTTAAGTTAAATAACATTGGATTTGAAGTGGTTCAGGGGTAAGTGAGACACACACACAGACATACAGACAGACAGACAGACAGTGTTTTTCTATGTTTCCGGCAGCACTAAGAACTGGCTTCTTCGAGCTGGTCAGTGATATCTTCTAAACATTGATACATAATTATTCTCATATGCAAGTTAATAAGTACAAGAATATTTGATAGATGATAAACTCCAGTTTCACAAACGTTTTATTCTTAAAATTAAATCTTGCACTATATTGAACATTCTACAATTTGTTTCATTTGATACTAAGGATTCACCAGCAAGAAGGGTATTTATACTTGAATAGATATGTTATTAAAGTCTCTCAATGCATTCATCATTACAATTCTTTGTTGGTGAATTATTACAGTTCAAAAGAAAAGGATATAGAGGGTATAGGGACATAATATGTAAGGATATACAGGGTATGGGGACATAATATGTAAGGATATAGAGGGTAAGTTGACATAATATTTAAGGATATAGAGGGTATGGGGACATAACATGTAAGGATATACAGGGTATGGGGACATAATATGTAAGGATATAGAGGGTATAGGGACATAATATGTATGGATATACAGGGTATGGGGACATAATATGTAAGGATATAGAGGGTATAGGGACATAATATGTAAGGATATACAGGGTATGGGGACATAATATGTATGGATATAGAGGGTATGGGGACATAACATGTAAGGATATAGAGGGTATGGGGACATAACATGTAAGGATATACAGGGTATGGGGACATAATATGTAAGGATATAGAGGGTATAGGGACATAATATGTAAGGATATACAGGGTATGGGGACATAATATGTATGGATATAGAGGGTATGGGGACATAATATGTAAGGATATAGAGGGTAAGTTGACATAATATTTAAGGATATAGAGGGTATGGGGACATAATATGTAAGGATATAGAGGGTAAGTTGACATAATATTTAAGGATATAGAGGGTAACATGTAAGGATATACAGGGTATGGGGACATAATATGTAAGGATATACAGGGTATGGGGACATAATATGTAAGGATATACAGGGTATGGGGACATAATATGTAAGGATATAGAGGGTATTGGGACATAATATATAAGGATATAGAGGATATGGGAATATAATATGTAAGGATATAAAGGGTATGGTGACATAATATGTAAGAATATAGAGGGTATAGGGACATAATATGTAAGGATATAGAGGGTATGGGGACATAATATGTAAGGATATAAAGGGTATGGTGACATAATATGTAAGAATATAGAGGGTATAGGGACATAATATGTAAGGATATAGAGGGTATGGGGACATAATATGTATGGATATAGAGGGTATGGGGACATAATATGTAAGGATATAAAGGGTATGGTGACATAATATGTAAGAATATAGAGGGTATAGGGACATAATATGTAAGGATATAGAGGGTATGGGGACATAATATGTATGGATATAGAGGGTATGGGGACATAATATGTAAGGATATAAAGGGTATGGTGACATAATATGTAAGAATATACAGGGTATAGGGACATAATA